>JAMRYI010000285.1:0-191592 GCA_029231635.1 Ditylenchus weischeri | reverse complement strand
ATATAAATATGTTGAGCCTCCGGCTCAACATAGAATAACAAAGTGAAAACTGGAAGATTCACGGTACTTTGAATTCTACTTAGTGGTGACCACCCCTATTTTGCTAACCCTATGTTGAGCCTTCGGCTCAACATACGAATTTATAAAAGTAAAGGAGTAACAAATAAAGTAGGGAGTAGCAAAGTAGGGGTAGCAAAAGTAGGGTGTAGCAAAAAGTAAGGGGTAGCAAAAAAGTAGGGGTAGCAAAAGTGCGACTTTCAGCTTGAAATAGCTTTAAAAATGCTTCTTTACCTCAGCAGTCATTTAGAAGCAAAAACACAATTTTCAAATTTTGGCTGCAAAAATTCAATTTTTTCGAATTAAAATTTTTTTTTCACAAAATTTTTTAAATTTTTTTTCAAAAAAAAATTTTTTTCAAAAAAATTTTTTAATTTAAAAAAAAAAAATTTTTTTGCATTTAATATGTTTGGCGCCAAAAATGGCATTCAAAACGCATTTGGCGCGAAATTTCAAAAATTTGATATTTAGGTACCCAACTAGAGGTCCATATACCCGGTTTCCGGATCCTTAAATTTAAAAAGTCAAATACCATTCGACGTCTCATATCGTGGCGTACACGGTTGCCTATAGTACAGGCCAAACTTCCGCCACCAAAATCTAACTTTGACCAAAAACCGAAAAACCAAAATTTTCGGAATTTTTGAAAATTTGTCAGAAATTTTCGAGAAAAATTGTTTTCGTATTTTCCCAGAAACTACAACTCCTTAGCTACAAAACGGTGTATTCAGAATATTGAAAAAATTCCGGAACACCTGATGCGCATTTTTAAAAATTGTCATCAAGGTCTAGGCTTTCTTATATATATAACGAGGCGGGTGGGTGACAAAGGGTTGTGAAGTGTGAACAGGTATTAGTTAGCCTTCGGCTAATCACTGGTTCTAGCAAGTCAGGGTGGCAACTGAACTGTGAAAGTAGCAAACTATTTGAGAACTAACGTATGTAAGGTGTTGCAAAATGTGGTAGGGGTAGCAAATGTATTATGTTACAAATGTAAGTAGAATGTAAGTAGTATCATATAAATATGTTGAGCCTCCGGCTCAACATAAGGAATAACAAAAGTGAAAACTGGAAGATTCACAACAACATTATTAAAAACGTGAGTACTTTGAATTGTACTTATTGAAATTGCGACCACCCCTATTTTGCTAACCCTTTGTTGAGCCTTCGGCTCAACATAGGAATACACAAAAGTAGGGGTAACAAGTATGGTAAAAGCAAAAGTAGGGGTAGCAAAGGTGAGACTTTCAGCTTGAAATAGCTTAAAAAATGCTTCTTTACCTCAGCAGTCATTTAGAAGCAAAAACACAATTTCAAATTTTTTCAAAAAATTTTTGAAAAAAATTTTTCAAAAATTTTTCAAAATTTTTTTAAATTTTTCAAAAAAATTTTTCAAAAATTTTTGAAAAAATTAAATTTTATATAATATGTTTGGCGCCAAAAATGGCATTTAAAACGCATTTGGCGCAAAATTTCAAAAATTTGAAATTTGAGTACCCAACTTCAGAGCCCATATACCCGGTTTCGGATTCTTTTTAATCAAAACTCAAATACCATTCGACGTCTCACATCGTGGCGAGCAATAGTCATCGTGGGGACAGGCCAAACTTCCGCCACCAAAATCCAACTTTTGGACAAAACCGAAAAAAACAAAAATTTTCGGTTTTTGAAAATTTTCAGAATTTTTTCAAAAATTTGGTTTCGTATTTTCCCAGAAACTACAACTCTTTAGCTACAAAATGGTGTATTCGGATCTCCATGAAGCATCTCTAGACCACAGTGATTTTTTTAATTGTCAGCGAGTTTCAGCCTTTTCTCTTATATATATAAACAATATTTATGGATGAAATTATTTTCTAGTGTAGACTGTTTCTATCATCTGTGGTCACAAATATCTTCCTTGCATCCTTGCAAATAAAAATTCTGTGTAATCAAAATGGTTTTTGACTATGTACACAAAATGTCGAGGTGTGGCCTAATCTAAATAAGTACCACTTTGGTGAACAACTTGCAGGGTATCTCAAAATTACGTTAACATATTTTTGTTCAAACTTCAGTTTCTCCTATTCGTTCGTTTGTTTGATACGCCTGTTTTTCTCACTTGCTTTCCATTTGCTTATTGGTCCTTCAGTTTGTCCATTGCATTAATTTCTGTCGTTTTTTATGATAAATATTTTTCGTTTACGTTCGAGGTCGGTTCACCAAATTAATTTCTATTAATTTTACGGATATGGCTGTAGTCAAATAAGAGGAGCTACGCGCCGTTTTCGTTTATCTTCTTCATTAAGGTCTCTGGTTTGCATGAATCAGGCAGCTGTTCGGAGTGGCATGGCAAAGGTCAGCAATGCGGTTCATCGACTCTAAGAAACTGGCGCTAACAAAAACCGGATTGGGCAGGGAAGAAAAAGGAGTGCGAGTGATGAAGTCTATCGGGTTTGATTTAGTGATTTTTGAATTTCACGACTTCTCTTTCTAAATAGGAGTAGAATCTGAGTGGAACAAGATCCAGTAATCGACTCTCGAACGCATTATGAAGTATTTCCTCGAGAAGAATTTGAGCGTGTATTGAAGCTGGCGGAAGGCATTCTGAGTGACAAGAATCCGTTATAGTTATCGTTTTCTGTTGTCGTGTTTGCTGTTATAATTTGTGCTTTGGAGTGAATAAAGTTGTGTCATTGTTTTTTAATGGCTTTATAGTGGATGTTTTCGATGCTCGTCACCCGAAAATTTGGAAACGGGCCGCTACGGTGTTATGCCAACCGACTTTTTTTAAATGTTAAAGTAATTTTGAGAGACCCTGTAGTCGCCTAGAATTTTTCGATTTCGCTTTACTGGAATCACTGGAAAAAAAATAATTGGCCCATAAAAAACCACATCGCTCAATAAAAATAATTTTGAAATGAATATTTGAGGTTCCCCAGCCATCCTACGTGGATGGTTGTAATGAGTTATTGAATTAAAAAAAACTTTTATTCTTTCATGGGTTTCACTGTATTAAAAATGTGAGTTTACCTGGACACTAATATGAGCCAACACTACAAAGGCATCTTCCCTCAAGTGATTAGCCGTTTCCAAGAGTAATCGCTCAGGTCCATCCTCTTCAGGAGCACACACCGGTTTCTGTTCACTATTTCTCATCAGAAACATAGCTGCCACATCACTGATCATCGGCTGGTTCTGGTACTGCAAATGTTTCTTGGTGTCGACTTCCATTCCATCCTCTTCCTCTTTTTTGACACCCTCAAAACCAACAAATTTGGCAGGGTTGCCGCCAGGCTTCCCTTTAAATAATTGTGGTTGTCTATGGTCGTCCTCCGCAAAAAGTCTCATCAACTTGGCCATGAGTCTAAGAAGTCCGATGTGTTTGCTTAGCAGCTTTTCGTTGCCAGGAATGAAGGAGAAGCCACGGATGATGTTGGATAAGGCCAGACATCTGTTTACCAATTCCGCTAGCACTTCATCTTGTTCGTATAGGGATGTGGCTCTGCTGATCAGTGAACAATTGGGCGCTGCAAAACGGTCCCATTGCTCTGATGGTTTGGCAGAGCGGTAGAATAAAGCATCACTTTGGTTTTCATCGTCTTCCTAAATTTTAATCGTCTTCCTATTTAGAAATGTAACTTTTGAATTTGAAGAAAAAAATCATTTTTAGATGTGAAAATTCAACCACTTCGCATAAGTTATCATTATTGAGCATATGATTTGCTGGAGGAAATCATAAATTTACTGGCGGAAATTTTAATTTCTTTGAGTTGCTCAGTCATAGCCTGGATGAGTCGTATTTATTTTATACTCTCGAGACGTACCTCAGGTTTCTTGAATAATTTACGGGTCAATTCAGTGAAACGATCGAGTCAATTGCGACTATCTAACTCCTCGGTCAGAACTACTAAACTACTAAAACATAAAAATTTTTTGATGGGTCTAATTACTGTTTATGAAAAAAAACGCTACCGCGTATTTTCCTAGATTGTCGCGGGTAGTCTTATTTTGAACCGACGACTAGTTGCTGGGTTTGTGAGCACTGTTTTATAGGTTTTGCCTTTCTTTGCAAAACAGTTCAAAAAGAATGTTTGAAACGCTGAAAATGAAGATTTTACAACCTCTTGAAAAAGTGCTCACAAACCCAGCATCTAGTCGTCGGTTCGAAATAATACTATCCCTGACGTATATATCATTGAAGGCAGACACGAATCAGTATTAAGCGTGCTATATGTAATTCCTTTTGATGAGGTGGTGTGAAGGTTTGGGCTAACTAACGCAATCGGCAAAAGTTTTTATTAGTGGAAGCCATTAAAAAAATTGTGCTCTATTTTTGAAAAAAGCTGGTTTTACATGGAGGTGGGGGTGCGAATAATGTTTTATACTCTTGAGGCGTACCTTAGGTTTCTTGAATAATTTACGGGTCAATTCGGTGAAACAATTGAATCAAATGTGTAATCGATCTAACCTCTTTTTCATCCGCTATATTTGTGTAACCAGAGTCTAGACACAACCGCTTATTTCTGTGACTGCCACAAAGCTTGCGGTTGAACACCGGCTTTTTCAATGCCCACTGATTTTCGGCAGAGATTACTAGGTTGTGGCGGACTCGCTCGGCTAGTCCAGTGTAGGCACCGCTTGCAGGTTTGCTAAGACCATCTGAAAAAGATTCGCAGTCAAATGCATTAAAAGTAAATATACAAAATTTGCAAAAATATTTGGACCCCTTAGTATGACCTAAACTTGGAGTAAACATATTTAAATTGTTGATCATTTAGTTTAACTTATTTCTTGCCATCTTATTAAAATTTCTGCCTTGTTGTTTGGATTTCTGAGAAATTTTAACTACTAGCGGTCATCAATGAAAAAATTTATAAAAAAAACTCTGCCTAAGTGGCTATATACACTGTGCCTACCTTGTTCACTAGGATTAGCATCAACAGCTAGACCAGCTGGAGCCATTTTCTTTAGTACATCAGGCATTTCCTTGACTTCCTCCTTAACTGGCCTTCCTGTTCGTGAGATACGCGAGAAGTTGAGTTTGGTGGCCGACTGTCTGCCTATAGGTGGTCTAACTGCTGCTTTGACGCCCTCCTTCAGATCTTTGGTATCGGATTGGCAGAACTCAGTCAGTAAAGAGGCCATGCAGTTGGGAGGTGAGTTTTCTGTAGATTCTGTTGCATTCAGGACCCATTTGCACTGCCGGACCTGCAATAAACAGGTAAATTAAAAAATAGATAACCTTGAAAGTTTCTTATTGAATTTACCCTTCGACCAGATTTCATGGACTCATAAAATCATTTTCAATAACTTACTGATGGCTTCCAATTGAGGAATATTTTCAACACCAAACCCCAAAAACACAAAAAACTATCCCAATTTCTATAGTTTGTGGTGGGCATACCTTTTGCAGCTGATTTTTAGCTGTATTCTAATAGAAACCCCAGTTATTATTTTTAATCCTCTAAAAATCTTGAAATTGTCAATCAAAAATAACCCTAACTCTGAAATCTTAGTTAAAAAATAGGGTGGGGGGTACTATTAGAGGTCATAAGACAATTCGCCAACGCCATTTCGCCAACGACGTTTTCGCCCCCCACGACATTTTCGCCAAGCGAAAATGTCGTTGACGAAACGGCGTTGGCGAATGGTCCTATGACCCTATTAGAGACGGGGTTCCTATTAGAAAAATTACGGTATTTCTTTTTTGAATCAGCTACAAAAGCGGGAAAGTCAGCTGCAAAAAGAAGGAGATCAAAAATAGGTGTGCCCGTTTGTGGTACTTTTATCACCTTATCAACTTAAAATATTTGATGGCTTGTTCACGTACTTCGAGTTCAGATCAAGAGTGTTCATGTAGCCAAAAATCCGAACTCTAACTTGAACTCGAATATGATCACGTACTTCGAGTTCTAGGTCGAACTTGAAAGTGTTCATGTATAAAGCTTAGATCGCTCAGAACCTCACCGCAGAGCGGTCAAAAGCCACTGAAAGTTGGGTTTTGTGGGGTTTACTAAAGTTGGGGCCTACTTTATACACATGAACACCTTCAAATTCAACCTCGAACTTGAAATCGAACTCGAAGTACGTGAACAAGCCATAAATGAAGTAAATAAAGTAGCTTAAAATTGTCACGAGGGAGCGAATAATTTCTCACAGTATCGCTGGGCAGCAGTAGTGTGGGCCAAATCACTTTGGGGCAGTTCAATTTGGGCCAAAATCAAATTGCAATATTCGGTAAATATTTGCCGAATATTGCAAATGATCTTGGCCCAATTTGATTTTAGCCCAAAGTGATTTCAACCCACACTACTCCTGCCCGTATCGCTTTGTGTGGTCTTGGAGTGGGTCAAGTTACTTACCGGCCCTATTCACTTTTAGGGGCAACATTTTTGCCTTGGTCCTCCCAGTTGTTTTCTTGAAAATTGCCTTGGTCCCCTTGTTGTTTTGAATTGGTCATGTTTAAGGGTGATCATGTTAACCATAATCACCATGATCACAATATTGACATAACTCTAATGGACAAGAGGACCAAGGCAATTTTAGAAAAAAAAACAAAGGGGACCAAGGCAAATGTTGTAAAATATAGAGTACAAGTGGTCGGAAGACGGAAAAAGAAAAAAAGTCGGAAAAAAAATCGGAACCGGAAGAAAAATTTTCAAAATCGGAAGTCGGAAATCGGAATTCTGTCCCACCCCTGGAGCCTACTTACCTTAGAGGTTTTTTTTTATCTATAACTGAATTCTCTTTGCGTAATATTTCGCATTATAGAGACTGGCGTCTATTTTAAAAAGCCAAACTTTCCAGAAAAAAAAACTGTTTAGTGAAACTGTTGCGTTTCGCCTTTCTTTATTACCAATAAAATAAAAACACCACCTTGAACTCTTTGGGAAACAGCAGTGACAGCACTGACATCAAATGCTCGATGACCACATTCAGTAGCTCAGGCAGCAAGTCTGAACTGAAGGGTGGCATAGTGTCGTCATAAAGCTGCACGTTCAGCACATTTATTGCCCAAATAGTCTCCAATGTCAGGCTACTCCTCAACGCCATCAGAATACGTTTTGGGGTCGCCTAAATAATTTAGATAAAGAAGACTTCAAAATTTTCTGTCACAAACCATGGTCAAATCTCTGGTGTACACTTTTGTCCTTTTCCTTTTGAGGGCTGCAGGTGTGGATGTTGTAGCTTCTACACTGCCAGGAGGGTACACAGGAGCTCCCACCATACTCCCTGCACTGTAGGCACTAGTTGACGGTGCAAGATGGGCTGGCATCTGAGGCATGCCCTGAGCGTAGTGCGAAGGTGTTGGGAATGCATTCCGGCCTAGCAACTGGCTAGGTGTGGCACTGGCAATTTGTTGCTACAAAGACAAAAAAGGGTTAGATTTGGGGTTGTCGAGCATTCCAAATTTTCGAATATTCGATTCGATATTCGGTATTTGACGCTTTTGATTCTGGTTTTGGAGAATTTTTCTATCGGATATTCAAACATGTATCAGATTCACACGATCTAATTCACATATCAGTCATAATCAAACAATAAACAAAGTAAATTTATTGAGCTTGATTTTGGCCGCCTCGTTCAGAATGGAATCCGCTGGCTCCGTCTTGATCATTAGAAGATCCGCCGCCACATTTTATGAGAGACGAGACCGGAGATGATTTGCAAAAAGGAGGGAAGCCTGGGAAATATTTGATTCGATATTCGAAAATTTCAAATAATTACGAATAATATTCGAAATCGAATATTCGATTCGACAACCCTAGTTAGATTATTTTTTAGATAAAAATACGGTGCTATTCAAAATGTGTGAAGTTTTCAGATATACTTTGAGTCAATAACACTTCTTGGCACTAAAACTTATTGTAGATAATTTTCGCTTTGGCTTTGCTTTATTATTTTCTTCATTTACATATTATTAGCCACTATATATACAGGCTACAAGCTCGTCTGACAAATTTTAAAAATTTATCCGAAAAGATCGAGCACCGCAGGCTTTAAAAAGTTGGTGAGGACGTTCGAGAGACAAAAAACGCAAGGCGACTCTGTTGGGTTATTGAGAAAAAATCTTGTTTTAACAGGACTTTGTGCTTTCATGTGTGATAGAATTCAAATATCAGAAGAAAAATTTGAAGAAGAAGCAAGAAAAGCGGTTGGGCAAAAAGTTGTCCTATATGAGTTTAAAAAATTATATTATTTTATAGGTTCTATCAATTTTTTTGGATGCATGAATTCCGGATAAAAATGATTTCTAGTTTTAATGACTGAAATTTAGAAATTCAACTCACCCGACTCCTATGAGCAGATCCAGGCGAGTGAGCTGCTGCTGTTGCATTCAATCCACCAGCTGGTGTAGGAGGGTAGTACACCGCCTGAGGACCCATTTGCGGTTGTTGTTGTCTTCTTTGCTGCTCGGCATTAGCTTGATGGGCCATTTGAGGTGTTGCTGACTGGCCTTTGGAACCAGGAAACTGATCTGCAGGTGCCGAAGGTGGAGGAAACCTCTGCATTTGGCCCTGCACCCACATACCCTGCAACGGAACGGTTGATTTATTGGTCTAGAAAGTCTTGCTTTTCTCTTGCGGTAGCATCTATCGTGGCACAATCGTAAATTTTAATTTATAATAATTCATCTAAAATTGTTGATAGGTTCCGAATTCGAAAATCTGATCTGATCAGAAAATCCGAAAAATTTGGAATTTAAAACCCATCAAACAATTTAGCTACGTTAATTGCTTAAAGAATTATGAAAAATATTGTAAAATATTTTATACATAAATTTTTGGAAACATGTCTTCTCAGACAACCCAATACAAAATAGATGATAATAATAAAGGTTAAAGAAAATAATTCATGATGGGTTTCAGTAAGCACTTACTGGTTGAGATGGATAACCGATGCTTGGCGGTGGATACACCATCTCACTGCTGGTGCTGCTAGGCACATTTTGTTGAGGATAACCTCCAGGAACTGCTCCATAAGGCGATTTCGCACCTGGATGGGTTGCATTCGGTGGGCGCATAGATGCATAAGGTGGCATAGCAGAAGAGTAGTAAGGTGGTACACCTGTAGCTGGTGGTTGGCCAAGCATTGCAGGAACTGAGGTGCTGAAATTGAAAAATTCGGTAGATAAAAATATTATTAGAGACATTTTGTAATTAGTATAGTTGGTTTAGCTGTACTTCTACCACTAACAAAATTGATGAGCTAGCAAATGAATCAATGAATAATTAACTGTACGCTATAATAACTGTTAGCAAAACGTTTTATGACTGGCAGAGAATGGCCATTATTATAGACGTAGATAAATGATGAAGCAGCAGGGCACAGCGTGTCAAGTGTCAGATACAAGTTCAAATTCAGTTTGAAATTATTAGTTTCGTGTCAAGACAATGCGATAATTATTAGATTCAAATTTTTAATTTTTTCAAATTACTGTATTTCCTCTAATAGAGCGGCATACCGCTCTATTTTTCAAAGTCCCGAAAATGGGAAAAACTTTAGGTCGATCTTGAGATTCTTGGGTAAAAATCTAAAAAGTAGAATCGGTAGAACTAACTAGAATCGGTAGGAGTTAAGAAAACGAAAAAAACAGCTATGGGCCGAGATATATGTCCTCAAAGTAGGGGATGCCGCTCTATTAGAGGAAATACGGTAAATTTTTTATCTTCTCAAGACAAAAAACATTTGATTTGGCGAAAAAGCATCATTTTTTTATTAAAAATCAGGGATTTTTATTTAAATTGGTTAAACGTCCAAATTTTTTTTAAATTTTCACAGCCATCTTGAAGAGCTGTTCAAGCCGAGCGTAATAAGTCCAAACACGCTTATAATTAAAATAGCCCACTTCTATCCATTTTAAGAAAAGCGGTCATTTTCGGTGGTTGAAAAAAATCACTCCATTAGAAAAGGCCATAACTCAAAATTTCCGGCATAAATCGGTGTTGACATTTCAGAACAATGGTCGAATGGCATATAACATGTACAGTGGTAAAAAAGTCAAAAAAGTCGAAAACCTTCAAAATTACAGATTATGTCTCTTAAAAAGCTTTTTTGTATTTACTTGTTAATAAGAAAATTAAACTTACGTGAGTGGAGGTGTGGGCGCATTGGCATTAACTGCATAAGAGGATGAGTATGTGGGTGTGGGGGTATGCCTACTACTGCTGGTGGGTGGTGGTTGCTGACTGGGTGGTCTGGTTTGTTGTTGCTGTTGCTGACTTGCGCCCTCCTCGTTGTTGCCTGCCGACATCCGGCTGGCACTGTCCGGCGTGCTGGTCTGAGGTGGCGGACCGGTGGAGGACGCTCTACTGCCACAAGCTGCGATGGTAGCATTAGAGGCTGGAGGAGGGATGGGTGTGGTCGAGCTGGATGTTCTGCAAGTGTCCGGTGGCTGCATACTTGAAGAGCTAGCTTGTTGCTGCTGTTGTTGCATTTGCTGGTTGTGCTGAGCCACAGCAGCTGCCGCAGCCATGGCTTGCTGCTGATGCTGTTGCATGTGAGCAGCATAGGCCGCCTGCTGTTGTTGCTGGTGGTGGTAGAATTGCTGGTGTTGGCGCTGCTGCTCTTCGGTCAGTTCAGCCTGGAAATAAATAAGAGTTAGTTTGGTATAGGACTGAACCACCGGCCTTATGGCAGTGTGTCGACCAGACAAGGATTGAGAACGAAAAAATTCAGGTGCAACATAAGAACGGATAAAGCTTTTTTTGGGTCAAATTTACTTTTTCCGGGGGCAATTTTTGGTTTTGTCTGATTAGCTCTGAATTTTTTGTCTTTTCTCCTAAGCGATGACACCATCTGGTAGCCTTACGATTCTAGTTTCTGATGAAGTATTATTTATTGCAAGGATTGATAAAGTACAATTTGACTATTTTTTTGTCAAAAAGTGCAATTTTATCCAGTGCTTATCAGGTTTTGAGCGTCAAAAATAAAGATTTTGACTAAAAATCTCAGAATTTGTTATTGCTTTAAAAAAAATTTAAAGCTAATTAGACAAAGGACAAAACGGAAAAGTGCTTCCTTTTGGCGAAAAAGTGCATCCTTTTTGTGAAAATGTGCCTCCTTTTTTCGTTTTAGTCAAAAAGGGGAAAAGGTGACTTCTTTTTGTGAAAAACTGCCTTTTTGTGGAAATGTGCCCTGGTGCTGGCGGATTCAAACCAACATATATGAAGCACTACACCGACGCCTAGCTTTTCCATAATTACTCAGAACCCAAAAGCCAAAAATAACTAGATTTTTGGAGGTTCACCAGAAGGGGTGGGGGGGGGGCCAACTTTTTGCAAAATAGCGATTAAGCGGATCAGAATTCCAGTCCGATAGGCTTAATGGCTCAGAATCGTGTGGTTTGGTGTAGCTCAAGGTGCTTTATAACACATTAGTGTGGAATTCTGAGCAATCAAGCCTAACTGACTGGGATTCTGCTCCGCTCAATCGATTTTTCGCAAAAAGTTTACCTCCTTTAGTAAACCCCACAAAACCAGTTACTTCTGGCTTTTGGCCACTGCGGAGTGGGTTCTGAGCAATTATGAAAAATAGTGGCGTCGGTGTAGGGCTTAATAGGCTCGTGACCGAGGTTGTTGGTTCGAATCCGCCAGTACCAGCGCACATTTCCACAATAAGGAGGCACTTTTCACAAAAAGAAGGCATTTTTCCGTTTTGTCTATAGACAAAACGGAAAAGTGCACAAAAAAAGTTTGAATATTTGTTATGATTTTTGGACCTCTATTACTATTTATCCTATGAAAAAAGTTACGGAACGAACCATTTGCGGCGGCCTGATGCCTGGAGGTAGTCGCATGCCTGGATAGCCTGCAGGATGGCCAGGATAAGCATGTTGAGCTGCAGCAGCCCATGCCGGATGTGGAGGACCTTGTTGGTAGTAGTATGGATTGGCTGAGAACTCACCTGGGGGGATCCCACCACCTGAAACCCACAGATTAATTAATCTGGATTATGATTAATTTTTCAATTATATATCCGCATGGCGTGTAATTTTCTGCTTTTGTGCTCTTTTGTCGTTTTTAATCAAATTATTCCTTGTGTATATTTTGCTGAGCCCTATTTATAGCAATGGAGAATAAAAAAGTGAAAGTGGCTTGTTGCCGGGCAACGACTGCCCTGCTATATTACTCCGCATCCAAGTTTTGGCCTACCTTGCCGTAAAAAGATGGTAATTGAGGTAATTCAGTTTAGACAGCATTTGTAATATTTTTGTTGTTTTTTTCGTTTACAGACAAATAAAATATTGGCTAAGTATGACCAGTAATTCAAAATGTAAATTATGTGCTGTTGCATAATTACAGAGCGGTTATTTTGCGTCCACATTGTTCAAGCATGATTTAGTTTTAAATTTATCACCTGACTCTCAACAACTATAACAAACAAGTAAATGGTGTACGAAAAAAATTTTTACTGGGTTTCTTTCTTGACAAATAGGTAGGGTTGGCAAGGGTAGAAAAATTAAAGAGGCTTGATTTTACAGAGAGGGCCAAAAAATTTATGGAGCTAATCAAATTTTGGTTATCATGGCTTGTTTAATAGTTGTGAAGCAACGTGGAGTGGAACAAGTTCAACGGATGTTGTAAGCAGCTTATGTAATTTGACCTTCATATGTCGTACAAAATGCGTACGGCATAAAAGCCAAAAAATTGGTGCTTGTTATTCCTCTGAGCAAAAGCTTACGCGTAGGGCTGTCAAGGTTAGTCCTAAAACACATTACCGATTTTTTTTGAAATTTTCCGAGAACACAACTACCCAACTTTGATGATCTGGTTGACAAGGATAATCTTAAAACGCATTGCTGAATTTTTTTGAAATCCTCCGAGAGCATAACTACCCAACTTCAATGATCCGGTTGACAAGAGAAACGCCTTGCTGACTAGTTGCTGGGTTTGACAGCACTTTTTCAACAGACTGTAAAATTTTCATTTTGGGCATTTCAGAATTTGTTTTTGAACTGTTCTATAGATTTTGCCGTTCTGCGTAAAATAGTTCGAAAAAAGTTTTCTGAAATGCTAAAAATGAAGATTTTACAGCGTGTTGAAAAAGTGCTGTCAAACCCAGCAACTAGTCCGCAAGTCGTTTCAATACTCGCCATGCCAACCCCATACACAAGCTGTTGCTCAGAAAAACAGCTCACACCAATTTTTTGACATTTGTGAAGTACGTATTTTCTGCGACATATGAAGGTCAAATTACATAACCTGCTTACAACATCCGTTAAACTTGTGCCACGCCACGTGACTGCAAAACTTTTAAACAAGCCACGATAACCAAAATTTGATTAGATCCATAAATTTTTTGCCCCTCTCTGTAAAATCAAGCCTCTTTTTCCAAGTTTTGTTGATAAATGGCCGATTTTTGTTGTGATTTTTTGACAAATTGAAAAGTTTTCTAAAAATATGCAATTTTTTTCGGAGCGTGTCGTTTTTTATTTACTTGAAAAAAGGTTATTTGCGATAAAAAGTTATATTTGTTTGTCGAGACTAATATTCTAACCATATCTAGCAGCACTGGTCAATTGACCCTTTTCCGCCTTAGCTGCTGCATTGCTACTTAAACTTGCTCTCAACTTGACCGCTGTGACCGATTTATTAGGAGGTGGTGCTTGTTGTGTCACAGGTTTTAAATGACCAGTCTCTCCGTAATTTGATTCTTCCGCCAAAAATGGGTAGAAATTGGGTGTAGCATTAGGTGTGCCGGGATAACAGCCGCGTGGTCTTTCACTCAGAAAATGGAGTGAGGGGTAGGCTGGAAGTCTGTGCTGAGGCCCTGGGTAGAAAGGTGGTTGCATGCTGCCTGGTCCATAGTTTATTTGACCAGTGTGAAACCCATCTGGTCGAGGACTCCGACTGCGCAGGTGGTTAGCAATGGCAGCTTTGTAGGGATTTGCATACTGAAAATCAGAGGAGGACGGGGTGACTTCAGTAGAGGCTGCTGGCCTCTTGGTGTAGTCCCAAATGGACTGGTTGTATGGCCATGGCACATAAGCTGTGGTGGTGGATGGTTTTCGAGGATCAGCGGATCTGTATGGTCGTTTACTGTCCATTGGCTGGTGGGCGAAGTCGTAGGGAGGAGGTAGATGGACAGCAGCAGCATTGCCAGGGGTTGAGGAGGTGGAGGCAAGAGAGGTCGAGGGAGGAATAGCTGGCGAATAAATTTTGAACTAGTAGAAGGAGTAATAGGTATAAAGTTATGGCTGTGAGTAAGGAAGAGAAAGCATAGTAAAACAATGTTTACTGGAACTTTATACAAATAAAATTAGTTAAAGGATAGATAACAAACTGAATTGAACAATTAAAAAGCGGACAAAGTTACAATGAGGTTTTACTCGTCAAGGAGAATTTGGTCTCAATACAGTCGACGCTCGACATAGTCGAGTCGACGCTCGACATATAAAGTAAATTAATAACTGAAAAATATCAGATTTTCAAACATTTTGTTGAAAAATTTGGGCACAGACCAGCCGAAAGTCTAGACTTTACGTCAAATATAGGAGAAAAAAAAGTAAAACAATTTACTCCCATAAAAAATGCGAAAGGTGGCATTTTTATACATTTTATGAAACAAACAAAACTAAGAGTCTCTATTTCTAGAAAAATTAAATCGGTTTTCTAAAAGTTAGAATTTAGTGAACCAGAAACCAGTTAAAGTCAGGAATTTGCTTTTCTAGTCAAATTTGGAGAGTTTTTTTTAATTTACCGCAAAAGTTTTCAAAAGTCACTTACTGCCCATTCTCGACTATTTTGAAAGGCCGTGTAATTTCACCGTTTATCCGATCAATATAAAATTTTTTCCTTAAAAGTTGTAAAGGGCTATTCTCTCTAACGTATTTAAAAAAATTACAGGAAATTTTTCTTGGTGAAAAGAGGGCAAACTAATAGAAAAATTAGGTAGTCAGTTGCAAAATATTATGGTGCTGCGTAATTTTTTCGTATGGGTTTCAAACTTTTTTATCTATACAGTAAACCCTCGTTAATCCGCCACCCCTAGGGACCGGCCTCAGGCTGGCGGATTATGAGGGTGGCGGATTATCGAGGTGCGATTACCCTACCTTAACTAACTTTAGCTTTTTTGGGACCGGCCCTAGGGTGGCGGATTAACGAGGGTTGACTGTATTCATCAACACATCGCCAAAGATAAGTTATCACTATCGCTATTACAATTTTATTATAAAAGTGCAGCGATATTGTTTGATGGGTTACAAAATTTTAACTTTGTTGTACAAATTTTGATTTTGAAACCTATCAATCAATTTCCTCCCAGCTCTTCTAAACAAATATTCATAGTGAAACTCATCGCTTAGGAAAATAATAGTGAAGTCAAATAAAAAAGTTTGAAAGCCATACGAAATATTACATACAGTGTATAATGAACCACGAAACGGACCTGCCTAATACAAAAACCTATCAAATTAAAAGTGAGGGAATTGTGTGCAAAGCAGCACGTTACCTATCAGGTTGCCAAAAAAGTTCGGCCACCACACTGAAATGAACTGCGCTTTTCCATGATTTGAAAAGACCACTATATACTTTTTGTTGGGTTTTGGAAATGAAATTTGATTGTGAAAAAAGAATGAAGTAACATTTCCGAACCTTACGAAAATTCTATTGTAAATTTTATCAACCCTAAATTTTTCGAAAATTATTAAGTCACTTGTTTCAAATAGAATTTGAAAGCTATCAATATATTTTGCAGTAAAGAAAAGTAATCCGAACCAAAATTCGCGAAATTTCGAATGTGAATAAATTCACAAATTTTGAAAAAAAAAATTCAAAGCACGTAAACAAAAACATTTTAATTAATTGAAAGTCTTCAGCAAAAAAAAATCTTGTAGTGTAATTAGCCTTCTCGAGTCGTCAACAACCAAGAATATGGGCCTAACAAACACAGTAAAGTAATCACACATACACACAGCTGGATTATTATTAAAGAAGTAGTGGCAAGAGAGGAGGAGATTGGTGTTAGTAGAGCCTCAAGCTGGTGCGGATTACAACAGCCTTCATGGGAATTCCAACACACCTTCAACAAGCCATTAATTAAGGGCAGAGAAGCCAGCTGGGTTATTAGTTTCGCGCACCATCGGCCGTTGCTATTCACTACTAATGAGTGGTTGGTTGCTGGTGGTTATTGGTTGGCCAGAGGTGGCCCTTGTAACCATAATAAGTCTTGCGGGATTGAAATAGTGGGAAAAACACGGCTTTGCTTCCACCACCTTATTAACCGTGCTTGTAGGGCAGCTGGAGTGAGCGAGATAGCGCAAAAAGTTATGAAACTACAGCTAGAAATAGACTTGGTTAGAGCCTACAGATCCAAACGAGCAGAAATGGATAATTAATGTATTGTATATATTTTAGATGGGTCGCATTAAGGTTTCTCTGCTGCTGCTGCACTTTGGTCTTCCGATGCGAATAAATTGTACGTGCTTTTAGAAAAATTTTGTAGAAAATAATGCAAAATTTTTCGAAATTCGTTTCAGCACAGCTAATGCAGGTTAGGGACCCATAAAAAAACATCTAGCCGAACCGAATGAAATGGCAGTGGTAGTCAAATTGGCGGAAATTTATTGTTACTATCAAATTGTCTCACAGAAAGTCTATCAAAAAGTTCCAAAAAAGATAAGGGTTGCGTATGTAGAGTGTTTCCATGGCTGGATTTGAAACGGCGATTGATTTTTTTTATGGAAAATTTGATTGTAACCGTCAATCGGTTTTTTGCATATGATGTCAAGAGCACGATTATTTTGGTTCCCGTTGTGGTTCGGGTCCTCGTCTGTCTGGATGGCCTTTGAATGGGCAAGGCCCAAACTACAGTAAAAAAAACAAAGCGAAAACCGTGTCCTATGTGCCAAAAAAAATGTCGACAAAAAGTCGATTGGCACTTACAGTATTTAAAAATTCTGCCTTGAAAAAAGTTAAAGCCATTTTAAATCCGCCGAATTTTTTGAAACACACCGCATTTCAACTTATTGCGACTAGTTATCCAATCCTACGCATCTTATGTCAAAGTCCTAGTTGATTGTTTCTTTATATTCTGAGAACTGGGTCGTTAAAAAATTCTTGGTAAGAACACTTTTTGGTTTGACAGTTTGATGAGTTTCTGAATCTGTATCCAAAGAAAATAAACAAGTACTTTTTTATGTCTTTTGTTCAGCTAAATTGTTTGATGGGTTTCAAATTTTTATTTTTGTTCGAGAACTAGGGTTGGCATGGCGAGTATTGAAACGACTTGCGGACTAGTTGCTGGGTTTGACAGCACTTTTTCAACAGGCTATAAAATGTTCATTTTTAGCATTTCAGAAAACTTTTTTTGAACTATTTTATGCAGAACGGCAAAATCTACAGATCAGTTCAAAAACTAATTCTGAAATACCCAAAATGAAGATTTTACAGTCTGTTGAAAAAGTGCAGCCAAACCCAGCAAATAGTTGGCAAGTCGTTTTAAGACTACCCTTGCTAACCCCATCGACAACCCATCAAAGAATTCTAAATTAACAAATTAAATCTTAAACTAACTAACAAGTACACCGAAGTTCGTCCGGGAGTCAAACCACAAAGCCTTGTTAAGGCAATACTTTCTTAACAACCCAATGATATCGACCCAATAGCATGATGTATGGCGCCTTCAACGAGAGCCTGTTGAAGCTGTGCCCATTTAAAAAACATTTTATGGTTTCAAGAAAAAGAATGAAAGTCGCAATTTGTTTCTCTAAAAGCGATGCTTTTAGAGTTATCTTTAACTTTCTAACATATTTTTGTTTTGTGTTTGAAGCAAATTAAATTATTTCGTTATTTTGAAATTATTTAACTTTATTATATAAGATCAAAAACCAACCCTGAGCTCCTTGAGGCACTGCAAACGCGGGTGGCATCCCAGCTGCAGAAGATTGTGGAGTACTTGCCTGTTGTTGCTGATGCTGGTTGTGTTTGTTTGAGCTACTAGCACCAGCAGGAGTGTTGGGAGGTTCCTTCTCCTTTTTCTTTTTCTTCATTTTGTCGGCGAAAGCGACCAGTACTTCAGCGTTCTGTCCAGTTTCCTGGCACTCTAGCGAGAGTAGGTACTTCTGATAGTGTCTTCTGAGCTGATACCCAGCGGCGGAAGACTCCTGCATGCTCGGATTGGCTTTGGGGCACAGGTGTTTCCAAGCTTTGTCCTTAGTCACCTGCAATTGTGTGAATTGTTAGAAATTTTATTTTTTCAAGAGATTTCATAATCCTAATTTTTTTCCTAATATCATTATCTTTATCAAAGTGTCACTCAAAATCAAGAATCTTGAATTATTTAAATCGGTAAAAAAGGTATTTTGTAAGTTTATAACGATCTATTGTAAAGTGGCAAATTTATTTATTAATTGTGGCTAATTTTGCATTAAGCAAGTCAACGAGTTTTTATTTTGCTCCCTCACCTGTAAATTGTCATTAGTTTTTTTTTAATGAAAACTTTGCCGTCGATGTTACCGTAAATCACCTTTACTATATCTCTGACCTTTACTATATGGCCATTTCCATCGGTCGGCGTGCGTCACAAAAGATGTTAGGGGTGTTCCGCTTATCAGATCGGAATTCTGTTAACACCATTCGACGCGGCATGGTGGATTTACTTGAGTGAAAATCTCTCAAAATTTGGACTCGACCGTCTCAAAAAAAAGTTATGGCCACTTGAAAGTTTGGTCAAAAACCACAGGGGGGACCAAGGCAATTTGGGGTGATTTTCGATTGCCTTGGGGGACCAAGGCAATTTGGGGTGATTTTCGATTGCCTTGGGGGACCAAGGCAATTTGGGGTGATTTTCGGGGGACCAAGGCATTGGGGGACCAAGGCATGGTTACAAGTTGAAATCCTGGTCGTAGCATGTATGATTTTTTTGACTGTTCAAGTAACCAACGCAGGTCCTCGGCGCCATCGATGGTGCCGCATCACGGAATCCCTTAATTCTAGTACTCTACTAACTCCCCACCCCAAAATCCGGAATTTTTAATTTTATGGCGTTGCCTATTGACTCTCGAGCATACCAAAATGTAGCTGGGAGTCTGGGCTACATTTCAGTATGCTCGAGACTCTATTTAAGAAAGTAGGTCGAAAGGGAACGCCATAAAATTAAGTGGGGAGTCAATAGAGTTAGTACGGTATGTTGTAGATAAAAGATTTGAGAGATTTTGGAGAATAGATGCCTGTTTGCACAGTTACACTTTGCAATAAGCTCATTACGCTTCGAGGTCCTATCCTTGCATAGTGGAAAATCAAAAACAATTTTAAACCATACGAAACGAATAATTTGATGCGCTTCGTTATTATGTCATAATTTTGTACAGCCCATCAGCTGATTATTATTCCATCGACTGAAATAAGTAAAATTCTAAAGCACCACATGATGTGGATTGGTCTTGCCGTCGCACAATTTTTGATGTTGGCTATATTTTTTGGCTAAAAACTGGAGATTGAGGCAATAGGTTGTGCAACGGCGAATCTTTGCTATTTATGATAAAAAATTCTCATTTTTAGCGTTTCAGACATTCTTTTTGAACAGTTTTGTAGATTTTGCCTTTCTGTGCAAAACAGTTCAAAAAGAATGTCTGAAACACTAAAAATGGATATTTTACAACCTCTGGACTCACAAACCCAGCAACTAGTCTTCGGTTTGAAATGAGACTATCCCTGACAACCCTGCATTTATAAGAGAAACAGTTATTTTACGAATCTTTTCAAATATTTTGAACAAGGGAGCACAGGCGCCTATCGGCGCCTCTATAGTATTTCGAAATTTCAATGAGGGGCTATGACTTCATTCATAAAAATAGGTATATCCCCTATTAGAACTCATTTGTTTTCGCATGTTCTTTTTTTAAAACGAAAGCTGACATTCTGGGGAACACGATGGTATTAGCGACAAAAGTGATTTCGCTATCTACGACCCGTTCTGGCCTTCGAAGTAAAAAAAGCGTTACCCACCCACACATGCCAAATACTATATAAGATGATACACTGAAGAATAAAATCTAATAAATAGATTTTGATCCCTGTTGGCAATAAACTTTTTCTTATTTTCTTCATACAGTCCTAAAATTTTTTCTCCTTCTAATAAATTATTTTACCTGTTCGAAGCCTCCGGCCTGCATACAAGCAATGTAGAGGTGGTACAAGTCTACAGGAGTCTTAGACACTTGAGGAGCTGCACTGAGCACCTCACCGTGTTTCTCATTGAGCAGCACCAATCTTTCAAAAAACATCCTTCTTGCTGGGTCCTCCACTCCAGCTACCAGCTTATCGACCGCTTCCCTCTGGGCTGGCTTCAACTGACCGCCCTGCTCCATGGCTGACGGAGGATAGCCCATATGGGCTGGCGGAGGTAGCAGGTGGCTAGGTGTAGGGGTGGGCTGGCTTTGCTGTTGCTGCTGTTGCACCATTTGCCTCTGAAATTTTCACAAGGTAAAAGGCTGCTGCTGTAAAATTATTCCAAGTTTCATACATGATGGCTGGTTGGTGTTTGAGGGAAGGGAGGTGAGTGAAACCCTTGTTTGGATTCATCCACATTTTCTTCGTTTGCTGCTCCACTTCTTGGGCTTTGCAGTTGGGGCTGGGCGGCTGGATGGGCAGATGTGGAAGCACTAGACTCCTAAATTTGAATTATGATTTATTACAAAAAGTTTTGAGTCTCAGTAAAATTCGAGTCAAGTGGTGATTCGTCCGCTCTACCCAATTTCCAATGCGCCTGCCATAATTCTTAGTTGAATTCTAATAGTTTGTTGAAACGCAAAACTAAATTTCGTAAGAGAGGCTTCGTAATTTCGACAAGGCCCGTGGGTGTACAGCTTCAGCGATTCCTAATAATATTTGCTACCTCGAAGAGCAAAAGTCTTTAAGCTCTCAGGCCCCTGTGCCCGGAAGGACTTACCATAGACGTGAATGCGAGTTAGATTCTTTATTAAAAATGGGTGGTATTTAATTTTGTCTGCTAATATTTTATTTGCATTTTCTCCACATTTTTCTTTGAATTTTTTTAAAATTTTTAACATTATTATGTAGCCCAAGATCTCAGCTTTCAAACGAACTATCAAACTTCATCGCATAGTTTCAGAAATCTAGATATTTAGTGGTTGAGACGAAATAACACCTATTTTTTCAAACCTCTAAATCTCATCATTTATGAAATCATTCAATAAAGTTCGATAGCTCGTTGGAAAGCTGAGATCTTGGGCTACAGGATAATGTTAAAATTTAGAGAAAAATGCGACTATAAAATAAGCGGGCATTTTTAAGAAATTAGCGGGCAGAATTACCCACTAAAAACGCATAGAAAGGCTCCTTTTGCTCAGCTCCAGTGAGAAAAATGTGATAAATCACCCAAAATGACCACAAAATGAATGATATGTATCAGGTCATACGGAAAGTATTGACACAAAATTTCAAATTCTTGTATCTCGCTCATTTGTTAACATTTTGTGGCAATCTTTTTTGTTTTGTAGCCCTGAGTCTACTCTATGGGAAATAACTGAACTTTATTCAACAACTGTCTTTCAACAACTGTAAATTGACTGACCAAGGACAAGATCGCTGATCTTGGATGGGAGATTCTGCCGCACCCGCCTTATTCTCCAGATTTGGCTCCTTCGGATTTTCACCTGCTCTTGTCAATGCAAAACTATCACAGAGAGAAACAACGTTGAACAAGTGAAAGCGGATTTGCAAGCGTTCTTTGAGTCAAAGCCAGCGAATTTCTTTGCTATAGGAATTGCAAAATTGCCAGAAAGATGGGAAAAGTTATTGATGCGGAAGGATCCTATTTTGTTGAATGATTTGTTTATTGTTGAATAAAGTTCAGTTATTTCCCATAGAGTAGACTCAGGGCTACAAAACAAAAAAAAGATTGCCACAAAATGTTAACAAATGAGCGAGATACAAGGATTTGAAATTTTGTGTCAATACTTTCCGTATGACCTGATACCATGAAAGGTCAGAAGCAATTTTTTTGACAAAAATAAAAAACTTGGTATAATTGTCGAATAGCGCCACCCGAATAGCAAACAATTAAAAGCTCAGAAAACATAGTTTCGAGTGGCGCTAGGCTGTTTTTTGAAAAATATATTTTTGACCACTTTGGGCCCAAAACCCTAGGGGGACCCTTATGGTCAAATTTTCAATTATATATTTTTCAAAATTTTGCTTTTTTTGTTGGTTGCGTCCAACTTGCTCCTCATTGCAAGGGAGTGGTAGGGGTGGAATGGTATATATCCATGAAGGTGTATATATGCCCTTCCCCCTCCCTTGCAATGAGGAGCAAGTTAGGTCTTTGGCCGCGAAGCGGCCAAACATACCTAAAATCTATAAAACTTTAAAAAAACCACGTTTCGGGGTATTTCATGAGGTGGCGCTATTCGACAATTGGTACTTATACGGTCCCCCCCCATATCGGAATTTTTTCAAAAACAGATTTTAACCATTTTTAAGCAATTCTTACACGCTAAAACCGGTAAAAACGTTATTTCCGACCACTTTCCATCAAAAATTTTGACTTTTTTAGAAAAAAGAAGAACTCTTCGAAGAAAAACTTTGGTTACAATGGACAATTTGTACAAAATTAGGCTCGCCGCCGTGGGAAAATTTATAAGAAATTGCCCGTTTTTAAAATTCATTCTTGCGGCTCTGCATGGTAGCTACACCCTATGTGAGTTTTACTAAAGTAAACAAGTTTTTATTTACAAAAATATAGTGCGTTGCAAGTCAGTAATGTGTCGCGCTAAATCACGGATGGATAGTACATTTTCTGAACTTACCATTTGAGGATAAGGTTGTGCCAGTGGATGCCCTCCCCCATTGCTTTTGGGTGGCCACTCACCACCTGGAGGCTTCAGGTGCTGCTGTTGACCTGGATATGGGTGTGGAGGCAGTGGATAAGGGTGGCCAGGCATGCCAAGGTGGGCAGGTGGCAAGTGGTGTCCTGGGAACTGCACTTGTCCTGCATACCTACTATTGGGAGAATGTTGGGGAGGCCAGTAGGCAGTACCGGAAGGCCCGGCTCCACTTGGAGGGCCATAAGCTTGTGGTTGCTGGGGTGGAGGTGGTTGTTGAGAATAGTGGGCAGGCACTCCGACCGGCGGTGACATTAGACTTTGAGGTGGGGGTTGCGATTCCTCTACACTACCTATAAATTAAAATTTATTGGGTGGGATCAAAAATTTTTATTAGCTAACCGGAAGGCCAAGGCCTAGCTCCAGGCGGTAACCTTTGCATAGCATTGCTTCCCGGGTACTGCTGATGTCGGCCATCCTGTTGGGGGTCTGCTGTTGCAGGATCACTGGATGGTGCCAAGTGCTGCTAAAAGAATAAGAATTAGAAAGCTCAGTGTTTTTTCACTAACAAGGGAATCGATCGAACTGTGCTGACAATGCCATCTTGCGAGCATACAGTGCGTTTCATAATGATACGACACCCCCATTTTTTTGCCAAAACATTATTTTTTTGTTCAATTTGTTTATATTTTTTAACTATCATGTGGAAAACCGCAGAAAATTGCATTCCACTCCAAAAAACGGTGTTTTTCTCGAACAGAAAAAAATATTTTGCCGAAATGGCGGAAAATCAGCGCTTCATAATGATACGACATTTTCGTGAAAACACGTTTATTGACCCTATAGCATAGCCATTTGCATCAAAAACAGCTTTACAATGTAAGTACTCAATCTTAGCTACAATTTGGTAGGTCAAACTCTTCTTTTTGATTATTCCGAGTAAAGTTATGATCATCAACAAAAAAGTGTCGATTTCTAGTCAGAATCAAAGTAAATCTAAGGAAAATGGTTGTTTGGTCGCATAAATACTGACTTTTCTTAAAAGTTTTAATATCGAAACTCACCAGTTAATGCACTATTCGAAAGCTTAATAATTTCTCTACAAAATTACATGTCAGCCTTTTTTTAAGGATTTTACAGGGCTGAGAAATGGACGGTTGAAGTTTAAAGAAGTGAAAATGTCTCAAAATAAGGCAAAAATAGATGTTTTTACTTCTTTAAACTTACTAAATAAATTTACTGTAAAAATTTTGATATTTTGCGCTTACAGACTGAAGAAATCGAAGGTGGAGACTCGAGAAACATCGAGGCGCAAACTGCCTGTGTCCCCTCTGTGAATTTTCAACAACATATTTGCTCATAATCTACCCCTGATATGGTGACAAGCCCGAAGCTGGACCCCTGGCAGGATCCGACACTATTTTAAACTCATATGTTATTGGGATGGTCCATAATTTTGTGGGTCCTTATACGTAACAGACCATATTTATGTATGGGTTGCAAAATATTTCATAAATCAGAATTGACACTCAATTAGTTGCTAGGTTTGAAAATCGAAATTTTGACTACATAATTTATGATTTGAAACCCATCGGTTAATTAATAAATTTTCTGGGATGTTGTGGGTTAACCATGCTCTGTATCCTGAAATAATCATTTGTTAATTAACCGATGGGTAGAAATCATGAATTGTGCAGTCAAAATTTCGATTTTCAAAGCCAGCAATTAATTGAGTGCCAATTCTGATTTATTAAAAATTTTGCAACCCTGATCTGTTACGTATAACCGCCCAGACCTCATGGGATAGCCCAATAAAAAATTGCGTGGAAGCCAACAGGGATCGAGCCCTTGCGGCGTCACTACAGAGTGGGGTTGTTGTGTATAGTCTTATTTCGAACCGACGACTAAATGCTGGGTTCGTGAGCTCTTCTTTAAGAGGTTGTAAAATTCTCATTTTTAGGTTGGTATTTAAGGTGATCATTTAAGATTTGTCAAATTTTTTTTGACACACCCTGTAGATCATGCAGTGATCTATACCTTGTCAGAAACTAGGATCGCAAGGTTACATGATAATGTAATGACCTTGAAAACAATTTTAAAAAAATTTCAGAGAGAAAGGCAAAACAAAAATTTGCTGCAAAATTACGAGATTTGCTGCAAAATTCCGTTTCACCCTTAAAAAAATACCAGAAAAATCAGAATATTAAATTTTTGACTCCCAAGTAGCTGATGTAAATATTGTGATTTTCTCCAAAGAAAAAGCAACAAAAAGACGAAGTCAAAAATTTTACATAACTCGTTAAATACCTGATTTATATTTGACAACCCTTACCATCGTTTTTAGGTAACTTGAACTAAAGCAGTGTCAAGAATTTGTGCCGATCAGAAAGATTTCTGAACGGACATTTGAAAACTTTATTTCACATTTCTATTCGATTAAAGGGGCATGCTCATCTTGTCGCGAACATCGCGATATTTTCAAATTCTTGATTAGAAATCAAGACACATCTATTCAAATTTTGTCCCTGCCAATTCAAAAAAATTTCCTAATCATTGAACTTCTATACAGATTTTTCAGCTTGGTTTCTAACAAAACAAGGCCTAGAACAGTGTTTTCAAAACTCAAACCTCTAGTTTTGCCTCAAGTTTTCTAAAATTGTGTGTAACTCTGTTTTCAGCATTAATTTTAAAAATTTTTTTTTTGTTTTGTTCGCCATGAAAATTTGAGTTTAATGCAAAAAGAAAAAAATTCAAACCCGTTTTCCTTATAAAAAATTGAGAAAAAATCGATTGAAAGTATTTTTGCTAAACTCAAATATTTGAGTTTAGCAAAAAGTTACAGCTTCAATCGATTTTTTCTCTATTTTTTATAAGGAAAACGGGTCTGAATTTATTCTCTATCCCCTAAACTCAAATTTTCATGGCGAACAAAACAAAAAAGAAATTTAAAAAATAAATGCTGAAAACAGAGTTACAGACAATTTTAGAAAACTTGAGGCAAAACTTGAGGTTTGAGTTTTGAAAACACTGGCCTAGAATTTAATTTTAGGTATAGTTATGTCAGAAACCAAGCTGAAAAATCCGTACAGAAGTTCAATGACTAGGAAAAATTTTAAATTGGCGGAAACAAAATTTGAACAGGTGAGCATGCCTCTTTAAAAACATTTTTGACTTTTTTTTGTTGAAACCCATCCTTTAGTTTTTTTGATTTACATTTATTTTAAAATTTTGTTTACCGTAGAACACTAGTTATAATTGGCGGACAAATTTATTTATTTTTCTGAACAAGAGCCAACGACATTCTTTCCCTAAAAGATGACTCATATTTCCCACGACAACCATCTGGTCTGCACTCCAGACCAGCAATAGACAACAACACTAATATAATTGGAGCACGTGCATCCCACCACCAACAACAACCACTCTCTAAATCAAACATGAAAAGAAAGAGAGCCAGATGATGACGACATCCTCTGTGATCTTTTGTCTCTTGCTCCAACTAACTCCAGTTGTTTTTCAATTTTCCATGCAAAAGGGGGAAAAGCCAATTCCAAATTAGTGAATGTGCAAGTGCTGTCAATCATCAACATCTCTCCCCCTTCTGCTACTGCTTTTCCCAGGCAAATGTCTCTCACACAACAACAACCAAGGCTACGGTCACCCATCTCCATCCAATCTCCAATAAAGCAGCCAGCAGCAGACCTATTTACTATGGGGAGTGTGGGAAGGAAGGAGCAATCCACTTCTATTTGGCGAACACACTGGCTTGGGTGGCTGTCTAACCACCTGCTACCCCTCTCTCCCTCCCCCTGTTTACCATATACAACAGAGTGGTGGTGTGTGTGTTCAAAGGAGCAAAGTCGACATTTTGATAGCCTCTCTGTCTTTTTCAGTAACAGACAACACTTTTTCTCTCGCTGTCTGGAATAATAAGAGATTTCGATGGGTTGCAGCGTATTTATGCTTCGACATTTGTATTATTCAAGTAGCGAAAAAGTTTCTTAGGTGCCGCATTTGCTCTCACATGCCGATTGCTCCTAAAATACCGACTCCCTCTACTTCAAGGACTCATATCTTAGTTTAGAGAAATAACTGTTTTATTACGCTTTCTTAACTTCCACGAACTCTACCAATTCCGTTTCTTTTCATTTGGTTGAGCACATACATATTTCAAGATCGACCACAAATTTTTCACATTTTTGGAAGCTGAAAAAATAAACTGACCGGTTGGCTTATAGAAGCAAATACGATGGCTCCATGTTTTTATTTGCTTGCATGCTTTCGACATTACTATCTTACAACGAGTTTATTGTTTTCTTACAACGAGTTTATAAATCTCACTTGCCCTTTAATTCACATTCTTCTTATTATTCCTCGAAAAGAATCGATCCTAGATGAGTTGCGGCATCCCTGTAGCGCTTTCTAATAAGTCTTGCATTTAAGTCACTGTGTGATTCGACACTTTGATGGGTTTCAATAATCCAATAAATAATCCAAAATTGTTTGATGGGTTTCAGAATTCATATACCGTATTTCTTCTAATTGCCGCACAGTCTCTAATTACCGCACACCCCTAACTTTATAGACTTATATCTCGGAGCAGAGTGAATATTTTGCTGAGCTGTTTGATGCATTTTCTTAACTCCCACGAGCTCTACCGATTCCACTTTTCAGATCTTGGTTAAGCACCCGAAAATCTCTAGATCGAATTTGAAAATTTCCGATTTTCGGGTGATTGAAAAATAAGCGCACATGTGCGGCAATTAGAAGAAATACGGTAGCTGATGAAAAATATACCGTATTTTCTTTATTAGTTACCCCGGGGTAATTATTTTTCAACTTCTAAAACAACTGAAAAATTTTGGGTCGTTTTTGAGATTTTTGGGTGCTCAACCAAAATCTAAAAAGTGGAATCAACTAAGATTGCGGTGATTAAGAAAACGTGAAAAACAGATCTGCAAAATATTTAAGATTAAGATTTTTTGAGCTGAGATATAGGGTGCCTATGGGGGGGGGCGTAACCGTATATGCTCTATTAAAGGCCCGGGGCGTTTATTTTTCAACCCTGAAAAAGTTGTGAAAAAATTAATTTGATTTTGAGATTTTTAAATGCTAAACCTAAATCTGAAAAGTGATATTAGGTAAGCTCATGCTAACTAAAAAAACGCAAAAAACAGATTTGCAAAATTATTTTTCTGGACTGAGATATAGGTCATTGACGGGGGGTTTTTATTGGAGAGGAGGCTTTTAATAGAGAATATGGGTTGTATAATTTTTATATTGATAAAAATTCGGAAATTTTTTTCATGAGTTTCACCATTCATTTTTTCAGTTTTGCCGAAATAATATGTGAGAGCCATAAAAAAGTTTTTCCAACTTCTTATAATTTTAATAATTTTGTAGCCCTTAAGGGTTCAAATAAGCGCATCTTATTTCATTGTCGGATCTATAATTATCGGGCAATCTGATATTAATACAGTCGAGTCTCGATACAACGAACCCCCAAAAAGTTCGTTTCCACCTCGGGTCCGACACTTTTTTTAGCTCCATCTTTGAAGCTTTTTGCCAGTTGTCTTCGGTCAGTCTAGTCCGAAATATCGCAAGGATTTAGATTTTACCGATCCCCTTTCTACATAACAACAGTTTTGCCGAAAAGACCCGCGGGACTCGATATAACGAACACTTATTTTCAAAAAGGTAAAACTTGGAACTTGGGTGAAAGGTGAAGCTTCAAAAATCGAACTAAAAAAAAGTGTCGGACCCGAGGTGGGAACGAGCTTTTTGGGGGTTCGTTGTATCGAGAGACGACTGTATTTGATTTTCATCATGTTTGATCGACTGCCAGAAATAACGCTGCTTGTCATTATCAGATACGGCTCTTAGCATTTATTTTCAGCTTTTCTGCACTAAAGTGTGATAGGTTGCATTTCTTGTAGTCTCCTATATTCTCGGAAATTTTAGACGTAACTAGTCAGATGGCTTACTAGATATATCCTATTATTTCTCTGCTAGTCTGCTTCTAGACTGCAGAAAAATTTGATGGTCTGCAAAATTGGTGCTGAACAAAGAGAAGGACGCTGCGCTGTTTAATTATTTTTCTCTCTTCACTATTGCTTCTTTTTGATGGTGGGCAAAATAATAGTAGGAAGAAAACGAATTAAAAGCAATCACAAGGGAGATAGCGCGTCCCTTACCTGACTGTTATTTTTTAGTTTTTTTCGCCCTTTTGTGAATGAATGATAAGTTATCATGGTGCAGTATTATAAGTTTTGTTTTCGTTGTTTATGGACCTGTCTTTGTTGGCTGGCAACAAGGGTGGGGAGAAGGAGAAGAAGAATAACACCTAGGTGTAATGAAGAAGCGGAATGGAATGAATCGAACACCTAATTGAATAGAGAAAAGGAAATTAGTAACGTGATGGTGTCATTTTTTGCACTTTTGCAGCAGACGATTATTGTTGCAGATTTGTGTTCTGTTGTTCGAAATATTGTTTCTTTTTTCAAAGCTGTATTAATGAATAAAATAAGTTAATATTGAATAAATAAATTACAAATTTAAGTTTAATTTTTGTTATATAATTGTCCCTCAAAACTTTGTACAGTGAGCAATTAATTTAACCAAGCACTCGTGGACCGGGCTTGTCGATGAGTTTTAGCCTGTGTCAACTGTATATAAAAATAACGATTTGAAACAGGGACGTTAGACGTCCTTTTTAAAAAGATTTTTGCACTTTTTTATCTCAGCGCACTTCTTTGTCCTTTTTTTTCATTGGAGGGTACGTAAAAATGCCAAGATCTGGCGAAAAAGTGCCACGTTCAGCGTCGACTAACAACTACGGCACAGAAGCCCCCAGAAAATTATGCAAAAGTTGTCGCCAGGTTCAACAGCTACGCAAGAAGACAAAATTCGAGACTGCCATGTGGTTTGACTGTCCTGATGGCCGCTGCATTGAGACAAAGGGTGCCAAAGTTGTAAGAATTCTTATTTTTTATAGAAATAGATCTAGTTTTTGGTTCCAGGTGACTATCGTAACAACAGGCCATGAAAAAGAGGGTGACAGTTTGCCTAGCTGTTAGAAGTGATGGAACAAAGCTCTTGTCGTATGTGCTCGTGAACCGGAAACGGCCTGTGCCGAAGATTGAAGATGAATTCAAGGGCAAACTGATCGTGAATTGGAATGTTTCCGTTTGGATGGACGACTCGACTACTGAAGATTTCTTGCCCACCACCGACAATGTTGAACGTTACCACACCTAGAACAATTGGTCGGTTTGCATATCTATATGTATAAATTCTTTTATACAAGTTGATAGGTTTCATAGCATAATTAATTTTCTCAATTGGGAAAGAAAATTGGGATTCTCATTGGGATAATGAAACCTATCAATATTCAAGAGTTTAAATTGATACTATTTGCACAAAGTGACTAGCACTGAGGGTGTTGTTGAATCTACTGTTGAAAAAATACTTGTGAAACCCATCAACAAGCAAAGACTTGAATATTCATATTGACACAAAGCGCACAACGTGACAATACTAAGGCACAAGCACAGGTTAGCTTCTTCAGGGAAACTAACAGGTGTCCCTGCTAGAAAAATTTTTTTGACGGATATGAGAAAGGCACAAAAAAGTAAACTGTTGAGAAATTTTTTAATCACAACCAATTTCACATACATTCGACTTTTTCGCTTCAGCTGTTGCTGCCAAATGATGTTTGCTCTCCTTTTAGCCAGACATCATCATTCTTCGAGACAATTGTGTCGTCATTTCTCTTTCCCATAATATGAGCAAGAAGGATAATAAAAGCACATAGCACACTCCCCCTCCATTAGTGGGTAAGTCTCCCCCACCCATCACAACTAAAATAAACAAGCCGGTCGCCGGAAGAGCACAAACAAACAAAACTGTTGTTGTTGGCGGCGGCCACATGAAACAACAAGAGCCGTAAGGAGACAGCAAATCAATACACATAGTAGCAGTAAACTCTCCGCCTTCCCTAACAATTACAAATTGGGGGAAGCCCTTGAAATGGGGAATTATGCACGTGCACTTGCTTTCACCGCTATTTACCTAATACCAACCAAGAAAACTATTTTGGGATTTTTTGTAGAAAAACGTATTTAAAAAGGGATGCCTGTGCGTTAAACGGATAAAAGGCGGGGACCAGCAGTATTCTTCTGTCTTGAATGGTTTTGCAAGCGTTAATACTGGGTTGGTCCATAAGTTCGCGGTTACCTATACCTAGGTCACAATATTTTATATTTTAAATGTGAAATCCAACAATTTTAATCTGATTCTACTACACGATAGTATCGTAAATAATACACGATCCGACAAAGGGAGAGATCACTATTGGGTTGGTCCATAGGTTCGCGGGTCGTCAATATTCGTAGCTATACTGGGTTGTCCAATAAGTCTTTGAAAACTGTGTGGTTCGACACTTTGATGGGTTTCAAATCTTTTTTATTCATAATAATTAATCTTAAATTGTTTAATAAGTTTCAGAATTCATATAAAAGAAGAAAAATATAGATTTTGACACCCATCAAACAATTTTGTTTGGTATATTCTGCAACCTACTTAAAAATTTTTCTACATTTGTTATAGGTAGAAAATTTGAAAGCCAACATCGCAATACCATGAGTAAAATAGGGTTGTCAGGGGTAGTTTTATTTCGAAACGACGACTAGATGCTTTTTAAGAGGTTGTAAAATTCTCATTTTTAGCGTTTCAGACATTCTTTTTTAACTGTTTTGTAGATTTTGCCTTTCTGTGCAAAACAGTTCAAAAAGAATGTTTGAAACGCAAAAAATGAAGATTTTACAACCTCTTGACTCACAAACCCAGCAACTAGTCGTCGTTTCGAAATAAGACTACCCTTGACAACCATATGTTTAGCCAAACTAAGTTTCTGTAACCCATATTTCTGACCATTCATTTCATAGTCAGAATCATTGTTTGACGAAAGAATGGAGGATGCGTTCGTCGCGTTTTGAACTCGATCTTTGCTACGTTTGTCCAAAGCAATTAAATGCTATTAGGTGAACAAAGCTTTTTTCTGCTGCAAAAGGACTTTTTTGCTGCAAATTTTTTCGCTGCAAAAATTTTTGCTGCAAAAAGACTTTTTCTTGCTGCAAATAGACTTTTTTGCTGCAAATCGGCTTTTTTGCAGCAAAGAAAGCTTTATCCCTATTATGCGTACAGGATGGCGCAAAAAAACGTGGGCACTTAAAAAAATTTCATAGATAGCTCCTTGCCCCATTGATTTCGCCACAAAAATCGATGACAGTAGTTAAGCTACCTAGAAGCTATGTGCTTGTGCTCTTCATCACAGCCGGATATTTTTTGTGGAGGTTTCCGAGGGCTTGCTAGCCAAAAATCGGAAACCGACCGGGCAGGCGCTTACGTACACCGATTTTTAAAACTGCCCGTATTTGTTTGCGCCAGCCTGTACGCTTTTCAATAAAATACATTCAATGTCTAGTATTTTCCTCCTACTACCAAAAATTGCTTCAATATGAGTTCGAAGAAAGAATTTTATTTGCAGGCCTGGATAGTGGACAAGGTGTGTGAATTTCCGCAATGACGCCAATAATTCATCAAAAGATCCAAGAAGTTTGGTTGGAACTGAGCAGTGAAGGATGTGGTCAATGGATGAATGTGGTCAATGGATGTGGGAGTTCAAACCAATCCCCGAGACGTGCGTTGCGTTAGATAAAAAGCGCATTTAATGAAGAAAGTGGAATCGCTGTATTATGCTAAGGGAAGGAATCCAGATTTTGACGAAATCCAAAGTGACGACAACGAGGGAGAAGAAAGTGATTTAGATGAGTAGTCTCTTTACACATATTATTGTTATGTCGTTGATGTTATTTTCCAAATAAAGAACTGCGCGTTTTCATTATAACCGAATTTCGGATTCAAGAAGTATTTATGGTTCAACGGGAGAATGATATTAGCAAAAATTGTATGACCACTAGAATCATACTAATAAATTGAGTGGACCTCGATTGTCACACAACTTGACCATAAAAATCCCAAAAAAATGGAAAAAATGTCGCCCGAAAAATTCCATAAAAAAGAAAATTTCGCGCGACATTTTTTTTTTAAATGGACAATATCCGGGCGCCAGTCCGTTAACGTTTCCGGTTTTTTTTTCAAATGAAAAAAAACGCGCAAAGGCAAAAAGTGATTTTTGTGAAAAAATTGCCTTCGTACCCCCTGTTGTTTTTGAACCTTGCTTATTGGCGTTTTCAAATCAACAGGGGGGACCAAGGCAATTTCTTTAAAAATACGTTTTTTGCCTTTGCGCGTTTTTTTCATTTGAAAAAAAAACCGGAAACGTCCCTATATGTTAAAAAGCCCTCTTTTTTAGCTATTGTCGCATTAGGACTATTCATCATTTAATAACCACAAAATGGTAAGTTGCACTACGCTAGTTTAATTTCGGAAAAAAAGAACACCCTTTTTTACCTCACCCGTAGTATATTTTAAAGTATAAATGAAACCTGTTTGGGAGTAGCAGGCGGTGCATTGTTGCCTTCAGGACCGTTGCTAGACATGCTAGAAGTAGTTGTTCACCACCGCTCAACTACCAATGCTGATGCTAGTTCACTTGTTAGCGCTAGAAATGAGTGTTTTTCCCTGCTGTGCCAATGTCGCTTCGCACATATGAACAGGTTGAACATGCGATGAGTATGGTTGCTGCTGCTCAATTGTCTAGTCCACTGCAATATTAGGAGTTGCTGATAGAAACAAGTGAGGGAAAAATCTGAAAAATTTTACAGAATTAGACAAAGTTATTGACAAAGCCATATCAACCTAGCCATACAAATTCGCGAAAGTATGGAAATTAGCGTAAATAATGGAGTCCCTATATTAAGACAACAATTTTCTGGCTCAGAGTACAGCAAATTTTTTCGGGCTGGATTTCGCAGTCTTTTAATAATTGGTCAGTCAAATCAAGAAAACCTGCATTTTTTTTAATTTATAGATTCGAGCCAAAGTCTTACAAACAACTCTTTCAGGGTGTGACTTTGAGAAAGTTATCGCGAGAACTTTTTACCGCATATTCTTGTGGAACATGCATGACTTCCTAGTAAAATTGTGGCTTAAAGGACCATTGTTTTTGAACGCAGCGGCATTATTGAATTTTGAATTGTCGGGGACACTTTCTTAATCCGAAAATATTCAACTTTTTTCGAAATTATTTTTGGTTGCAATTTTATCAAAATTTTGAACCATCTACTACGTTGCTTGAAATTGCCACACCGGACAAGCTAGCCGACTTTCACTGCACTACAACTGTTTTATACCAGATTTAAGATGCCTAGACTTGAGCAATAAGATTTGCGGCAGATGATTTACAAACAACATATTTTGCGCCACACGATTTAGAGGAAATACGGCAATTGCGTCGTGAGAATTACAACTGTTAACTGACAGGATGCGAGATTTGAACTGCAATATTTTCGCACGAAGATTTGCGCTGCACTTTTTTGTACTGCAGGATTTAAGACACAGATTTCCAGTGGGTAAGATCGCAGGTTGTCGGGAGTAGTATTATTTCGAGCCGACGATTAATTGCTGGGTTTGTGAGCACTTTTTCAATAGGCTGTAAAATCTTCATTTTTTTGCGCAACGTACAGAACGTTAAATACCGAGCGTAAATTTGACTACCGTATTTCCTCTAATAAGTAGACAGTCTCCAATAACCCGACAGCCCTTACTTTGAGGGTCTGTATCTCAGCACAGAGTAAATATTTTGCAAATCTGTTTTTCACGTTTTTAGCTCTCACGAGCTCTACCGATTTCGCTTTTTAGATTTTCGATTTTTACCCGAAAATCTCGAGATCGACCCCAAATTTTTCAGATTTTCGGGAGATTGAAAAATAACCCGACATGTCGGCCTATTAGAAAAAATACGGTAAGAATCAAAAAAGCCAAACGAATATTTCACGAAATATGGAACGTTAAATCGAGACGGTCGTCAATTCGAGCGTTGTTAAATATAGATTTGACTGTATTAGTCAAACCCCGATATAGTGCGACCCTTGGGGACCAAACAAAATTCGCACTATAACGAGACTCGCACTATATCGGGACTCGCACTATCGAGACTTTTAAAGATTTTTGACCAAATGGGTCGAGCTCAAGGTCGCACTATATCGGGGTTTGCACTATATCGGAGTCGCACTATATCGGGGTTTGACTGTACTAAAAGCAATTTTCTTGAAAATGACATCGGTCAAACAGATTCTAGCCATTAGTGGTCATTAAAAATTTATTAGCGTAATTTTTTACTATAAGATGGGTTACATCCTTAACTATAAAGATATATAACAGTAGTCCAGTAGTATTACTCCGATGGGTTACTGAACTAATTTTTTTTGGACAAGGACTCATGCGGATTTTTAAAATTTACAATTTACTTTTGCTAAATTTTTATTTTTGGGTCTTCCAGATTCATCATTTAGCATAGAAATCTCACACCAATGTTAAGAAAAAAGCTTTTCTTAACTTAGAAAGAAATCCACGAACAAAGCACAAATTGGGATCAGGACTGATTAGGCGCCGTTCTAAGCGCCGGCGAATGAAAATAAAGCTGTGAATCGTTCAGATCAAATGTTTTTGGATATTGTCATGTATAGAAAGAAATCTGGTTGAATTTTTATATCTATCTATAAGGTATGGGTCAAAACTACAACTTCATATTTTAAAAATCAAGTAAAATTGCTTAGAACATGCAGGGCGCTTGAATCCAGCTTTTAAAATTAAAAAAAGGCAGCAGGCATGTTCAAAGCAATTTTACACGATTTTTATAATACCAAGTTGTAGTTTTGACCCATACCTTATAGAATGAGCGGCACTTGTTTGGTTGGGGGGCTTACAAAATTTCACTTGTGGTCTAACGGCCAATTTTGAGAATTTACGTCAAAGTCTTTATTTTTAACGTATGAGGATTGCAAATGTGAACTCGAGTACCCACTGGTGGTTTGGGCTCTATTATCGTTGTTCGGGTACCCACTGGTGGTTTGGGCTCTATTATCGTTGTTCGGGTACCCACTGGTGGTTTGGGGAAAACTCAAAAAGCACTGGATAAAATGACACTTTTGACGATAAATTACCAAATTTTACTATATTTCGCAAAATATACATACATGAAATATATTCTTTCAGAACTTTGAGCTCGCAGCCCTCGCTAAATGAGAAAGATAACATTATTCCACAAATATACAGCTTTTTTACTCTTAGGCCAAATTTTAGTATGATTAACGGTGAAGGAATATTTGCGCGTTTTTTTCAAATAAAAAAAACGCGCAAAGGCAAAAGTGATTTTTGTGAAAAAAATTGCCTTGGTCCCCCCTGTTGTTTTCGAACCTTGCTTATTGGCGTTTTCAAAACAACAGGGGGAACCAAGGCAATTTTCTTCAAAATACACTTTTTGCCTTTGCGCGTTTTTTTCATTTGAAAAAAACGCACCTGATTAACAACCAGGGCTGTGCACGGGCGGCCCCGCCCGCTGCTTTACCATGAAAGCCCGGCCCGGAAGGGTGTCGTCCCGGCCAGGCCTGAAAAGCCCGGAAATTTCTAAAACACTATTTTCTAATTTTTTTCAAAATTGCGAAATTTTATCAGTCCCGCAAGATGTAGGAGAGTTCTGGAAATCTCAATCAGATTACTTTAAGTCAATGAGCAGAATTGCTAGATCCATTTTTTCTATTGCCAGTCATACAACAGAAAATGAGCGCTACTTTTCTAAGCTTGCCAGAGTTCTGACAGACTATCGCCAAGATCTTTCAGCTGCTTCAGTATACAACACCCTTATTGCACATTCACTAACCGATTTGAACGCTTCTCTTTGAATTATTATAATACAATTTTTCATAAAACTGTGAAATGATAATTTTAAAATTTGGGAAATTCCGGGCTACATTAGATTTACCGGGCCGACAGGGCCGGGCCGCGGGCCTGAAGTTTTTAGGCCCGGCCCGGCCCGTGCCCAGCCCTGTTAACAACACAGAAAAGCAATGTGTCTATATTTTCTTCTGATATTTTTTCTTTTAATTCAATTGTGCAGATAACTTGCTTAAAATATTTTCTTACAAACACTAATAAAAATGTATCCAAAAAGCAGTGGTCATTTGAGCGCCAAATGTTTTTGTTATTATTTTTTTTGTTGCCTCTCGCCTTTCGCTTACTCATGACGGCATTAAATAATTCCCAGCAAGCAATACAAACACAAAGATCACAAACATAAACAAAACTTCCACTCACCATCGGCTACTCCAAAGAGAAAAAAGAAAACAACAACATTATGAAACCCAACAGACTTCTCGACTCGCTCCTTTCAGTGAAAAAAACAATTAGCCAGGAAGGGGGGAAAATTGAAGATCATCAAGTGGCACAACAACAACAAAATAGTAACAGGCAGCAGGAATTGACTCTCCTACTATTTGCTGCAGCCCTCTCAAATTGTATTTTGAGCTGGAAACAGCAGAAGGTGACGGAAGTCCAACACATACAAAGCCTACTCCCATGTGCTTTAATGGCTGCTGTTGGGAATTAAATACATAAATTGTTGTTGTTTTTTGAGTGTTGGTCTGGACAAAAGGGCAATAAGAGAGGAAAGAAATTGAATCTCATGCATGGACTGGGCGATAGCCTCTCAAATCTAGGGCCAAAATAGCAAATAAAAAATGTTTCATGACCCAAGCTCGAATCGAACTTGAGATCAATTAAAAATGGAAATCCAACAACTAACTAATTGGGCCACTTAGACACTGATGAGAGGTGAAACTTTTAAGATACATATCAGAAAATACAAAAAACATCTCAATATAGTTGAGACAGCAGGTAAAAAGCCTAAAATAGCCCAAAGCATGGAAGCTTTGGACCATCCCATTGAATCAGTCTTTCTCGCTGCTCTTTCCTTCCTTTCACCCCTCTCTAAAGAACAACCTTTCTTTAGCTAGTAGTAGTAGGGGGGAAAAGGGGGGGGGACACAACCAAATCATCATCATAATCGGCCTCTCCAACCCCAAACCAAGCAATATTCTTTCTTCCTATGTGCACCAAAAGGAAGGGTTGTGGTGGTAGTGGTGGTAGTAGCATTAGTCCTCCTCTTCTTCGTCCTTTTTTCCATTCCTCCCCCCACTCCTGTTGTCGTCGTCGTCGTCGAAGCCGTCGTAAAGAAAGAAAAGGGGAATAGGAAGAAAGTAGTTGGTTGGGGAGCTGGGGAGAAGGGGTAGCCACTCTCCTATGTATATGAAGGGAAGCGAAGCCAGCCAACCGCTCGCCTGCTTACTCCACTATTTTCTATGAGGATTGGGAAACACCACAGCAGCAACTAAAACAGCGAGATACCAAGCAAATAGGAGAGAAAAGAGAGAAAAATAAAATAATGGGTTGCAGAAATGGTTGTGTCTACCCTTCTAATTCGATTCTGCTTTGATGGAGTGGTTGTTGCCTGCCTTCTCTACCCAACCCTCCTTGTTTTCCCATGTTATTTTGGGTGTGCATGCGTGTCTGCAATGGAGAAAAGAAAGCTTTTTTGGTTGAATGGATGGTAAACAGAGTGCCTTGTTGATGCGGCGATGGCCTTGCTGCTATTGCTAACCAGGGTACGGCTGCTACCCAGCCAATTTTATTCCTTTTTCTTTCCTTTCGCCACAGAGGAGAAATAGGCAAGCAGTAGGCTCCACTGCCACAACAACATTTCTCCCCCTATTTCCACAGCTTGGGGAAATAGGGGGGAGAAGACTGACAGGACGCACACAAAAGCAATTTGAGGCTATTTGAGCTGGCATTGTTGGTTGGGTTGCATGTTAATGTGACTTTGCGAACAAAAATACACACACATATGAAACACGTCAGAGAATTCATTTATCTATTTTATTGTTGTTGTTATATGTGCTGTTGTCTCACTGGTAGACGGAGTATAATAATTGGAGTAAAACAACAAAAACAAATAAACAAATCGATTGTTTGTGTGCTGGTGGTAGTAGAGGTTGTTGTGGTGTGTGTCGTTGGTATATAAAGCATCTTTTCACTTCCACTTTTACACATTTTTCCTTTTTACTTTCTTTCGTAGGTTGCACAAATTTTAATGGATGTTAATTTTAAGCATAGTTTTGGTTTCGCGCTGGCAAGCGAATTTATCGGTTGAAGTGAAAAAAGGTCTAGTGGCAAAATTTTGGCTTAGGCTTATAAGCGGGAGTTCACTATACCGCCTAGCTCAAAAATGCCATAACTCATGTTTCTTCGACGTTTTAGTCTCTGAAACGTGCAGAAAAGGTGTCTTTAGAGCTTGGCCGAGCATTTTGGTGCTAGTGCAGAATTGTTGTCCAAAATATGCCTTGTTCCCCCTGTTGTTTCAAAGGTGATGATGTCTAAGGGGATTATGTTAACTATGATCATAGTGAGGTCCTAGTGCTAGGTCCTATTCCTAGACAGATCCTAGAGCAGAATAGTTATCCAAAATATGTCTTGGTCCCCCATGTTGTTTTCGTTGAAAAATGCCTTGGTCCCTCCTGCTGAGCGTTAAATAATTTCACCAAAAATTTGATTTTCACCAAGGTAACTCAACCTAAGAGGGTACATATCAAAAAGTGGTGGTTTATTGGTTTTCTAGTATGTTTTTTTGACTGGAGCTTGGCAAAAGACTCTTAAAATACATTTGGTCAAGAGTCTTGCTCGGAATCATGTCTAAGGTAAGTGAGTGCGAGCATCTCTAACCCATCAAGCCCCCTGCGTCCCCGAAGGGGTGGCTTAGGGTTGAGATGCGCACTACCTTAGACACAAATCACTCGAAAGTGACTCTGGATGCATAAAAATGTATGCATACCAGAGTTTTTTTATGCGGTAGGCCACAGTCAACAAAACTGCGTTCGAATCCTATCCTTTTTGGTCTTTTAAAGACATCCACGTGCCCATTTATGTAAAATTGCCTTGGCCCCCAAGGCAAAAAGTCGAATTTTCGGTGAAAAATTTGAGCTAGGCAGTATAGTCTGCTTTAGCCAAAATATATTTCTTTTTACCTTTTTCATAGTTCGGAAAACATGTTCGAGTCAGCTCTATTGTCGCTCTAACGATGCCATACTTTCAGCCTCAGCACAAGTCACAAAACAACAGGAGAGCCCATGCAAAATTACGATTTTTTTTGCAATCTCCTTTTCAGTGAGCCGCGAAATTCTTATTAGTTAATAGACATATCCATCTATATTTTGTCCATTAAAATTACCCAAAAGGTGTACTACTGAATTTTCTCAAGCCAGTTAGTTTGTGAAACTTTAGTCTACGCCAATTCATATTTTGCCATATTGTGATGGTTAAGCTTGTGTCAATTTCAAGTATCACTTACAATTGTAGCTGTCAAAATATTACTACATTAATGAATTATTTCATTAATGAAATATTAAATTTTAGCGCCGAAAAAATTTACTACGTTTTTCAACATACAGGATGTAACAAAAAAAACGCGGACACTTTTGAAAATTTTTGTCGAGAGCTTGCGCGCACCGTCTGAAATAAAGATTTTTTCGTTGTAATCAAGGATGTTGAAATGACGGTTGCGAAGCCGGTACCGAGTACTCTCATCCTGCCATAACCTTTAGTCTAGCTTTCTGCACGGAGATTCATGCTACCGTTCATTAATGTAACACAAGTCGGATCCCCAATAAGAAAGAAGCAGACAAAAATTGATAATGAATTAAGGGATTTAAAAACGGTCGAAGTTGGCAAGGGTAGTGTTAAAACGATTTGCCGACTAGTTGCTGGGTTTGTGAACACTTTTTTAACAGACTGTAAAATCTTCATATTTGGCATTTCAAAATTTTTTTTTGAACTATTATATGCAGAACGGCAAAATCTACAAAACAGTTAAAAAAATTTTTGAAAGGCCAAATATGAAGATTTTACAGTCTGTTAAAAATGTGCTCTCAAACCCAGCAAGTAGTCGGCAAGTTGTTTTGATACTACCCTTGCCAACCATAAAAACAAATATAATTCGAAGGTGTCCGCGGTATTGCCTCAAAAGTCATGTGGAAACAAATTTCTGTGCATTTTCGATTATTGGTCTTGGCCCGAATCATGTGTAAGGTAGGCGTTTAACTCTCGAGCCCACTGCGCACTCTTCAAGGGCTTTAGTAAAAAAGTAACATAGAAAAAGTTTAAAATTCTTGACACTCCTTAACACGGGAAAGTGGCATCGTAACTTCTGTTCATTCTGGTACAATTTGTCACGTAGATCTCTTTTGTCTTTTAGTGTGGGTATACCTGATAACTGCTTTTAAATTTACAACCATTTCAGGAAAGTTGAAGAATGTATGACTGCAATGTATGACTGCAATATGTCTAAATGACCGCCAGGATCTGCTCTTTCGATTGTGTGTGACGTGTGTGGAGGCAAAATCCGGACTGGTATAAATGCCCTCTTTAGAGCAAATGTTTGGCATTCCATCAGTTTTTTCGAAATCCATTTTGTAGATTTTTTTTAGTTTTTTCCTTTCTTTTACGATTTTTGTTGTAAATCAACTTTTTTATAGAAAGATAGCTTCAAACAAGGATACCCTGCGAATGCGAGTGTACAAGTCCATGCGAGCATTTTTATCACTTTAACTGGTTAAAAGTTTAATTTAAGATTGAGCACTGCAACAACATCTTAGCACTATGTTGTAGCGTAGTAAAAGCGCTACAAAACCCACTTTTCAGAATGATTAAAAAAAATCTGAGTGCTATGATTTGGCCTTTTAAAAAATAAATTCTTAGAAAGCCATTTTTCTATAAAAGTTAATTTACAATATAAAGTTACCATATTTCCTCTAATAGGAGCACCGGTGCGCTTATTTTTCAAACCCCCCCTCTAGCGGGTGCGCTTATTAGAGTCATTTTAAAATTTTTGCGTGAAATCCAAAATCGAAAAAAGCATAATCGGTAGAGCTTGCGTGAATTAAGAAAACGCAAAAAAACCTGTTCGAAAAAAAAATTCTGCTCCGAGATACAGACCCTCAAAGTTGAGGTGGTGAGCTTATTAGAGCGGGTGCTGCTATTAGAGGTAATACGGTAATTTACAATAAAAATCATAAAAGACAAGAAGAAACTGAAAGAAAAATGCTACAAAATGGCTTATGTCAAACATTTGCTCTAAAGAAGACATTTAAACCAGTCCAAATTTTGCGTCCCTACCCGTTATGTGAGTTGCAACCTATTTACAAAAAGGTAGACAGCCAGGGTTTAATTAACAAATCCGCCATTTTTTCACCACACCAATTTCCACTCAAAGCTGCTCGAAAGCATTTCATAGTATAACTGCTTGGTCAATTAGTGCTTGGTTTAATCTAGTACTTGGTCGATATTTTCAGAGGAACTCAAAAGCTATAAGATAGGTCAAAAATCAGCACAAAAATTGAACAAAACTCACTCAGATTCGGCTGTTTTCCTCGTATTGAAATTTAAAAATACCCTGTCTGGCTTACCCCTGTGGACTTTTGAAAGAAACTTTTGTCCACAATGTACCAAAACTCTCAGCGTGAAAAATTCAGCAGAACTAGTACAAGGACTCTCAAGACAACAAGCCAATTATAAAAACTTAAGTCAAAGCAATTTGACCCAAAAACCACAGAAAAACCAGTGATTTTGGACGAAAATCCAGGTCAAAGTATATTAGAGCATTTTTAGAAAATAAAAATGGTTGCAGTTTAGAATTACCCCCAAGGCAGAGCGTTTGGATGAAAGAGATAAGCTCATATTCGTGTTTCTGGACTCCGATTTCATGAGAAAGCCGGCTGTTTTTATGGTTCTGAGAAAAACAAATTTTTTTCGAACCACAGGGGGGTAACATGGTTTTTTAGTCAAAATTTCAAAATTTAAATTGGCGCCTTTTGAATTTTCAAGGGATTTGAGGCTGTATTGGTAGGGAAAGGGAATAAAAAGGGGGCCACTTTACAATAAAACATTAAAAACTAAATATGTGTATCACTAGACTGTCTTAGGGGGTACAGCCGGGATACAGCCTTAGGGGGTATCATGGTTTTTTTAGTCAAAATTTAAATTGGCGCCTTTTGAATTTTAAAAGGGAATAGGGCCGTTGCAAAAAGAGACTCTATATGCATTTTATGATCAAGAATCTTGCTCGGAATCATGTCTAAGGTGAGTGAGTGCGCGCATCTCTAACCCATCAAGCCCCTGCGCCCCCGTCGGGGGTTTGGGGTTGAGATGCGCATACCTTAGACACAAATCGCTCGAAAGTGACTCTGGATGAATGAAAAAAGCATGCATACCAGAGTTTCTATACGCGGTAGGCCCCAGTATTTAAAACTATGTTTAACATCTTCTTGTTAGTGGGCCCTGTGTGATTAGTGGCCCCGGCATTCATGCAAAAAGGAGGCACAGATGGAAAAACATTTCAGGTAATCGCATACCTTAGCCGTCCGTTAGCAGATTGAGGACGGAAATGGCCAGCCGTGCAATTAGAATTGAGTGCAATTGTTTTCGATTTAAGATCATTTAGACTATTCATTTACATGTCGGAGGTAGAAATATAAATACATTGTGACCACAAGCCTCTAATGTATTAACTCAAAAAGCAGGGTGCAAATCAGATGCTGGCAAGGTGGTTGATAGAGCTTAATCAGTAGCGGATTTCGGTGGCTCACACATCGCACGGACATCGAATCCGTGGGCAGATACGCTATCTCGGCTAGAAAAGATGATACCAGAAGTCGATATACAAGAATTGTTGTAAGATATAGCACATTTTCCGGTGTGTCTAGCCCTCACAGAATAAGCGGTAATAGGAGAACAGCTAAGCTCTATGCCCCAGGAACAAGATAAGGACACTTCAGTTAAACAAATTAAAGATTACTTGAAAAATGCAAAATTACATTGTGATTTTACTGAAAAAGAAAATTTTTACTTTTTGCTGCAAACTGCCAGTCTTAGCCTACTTCATGATATTGTGTATTTTATTGAAGAAAATAAACTACCCATAAATTTTGTTCCAACACACATTCGAACTTTTATATTTGATTTTTTTCACACATCTCCTCTAGGAGGAGGACATTTTTAACTAGAAAAAAACTTTCGAAAAGCTGGCCAAAAATTTGCCCGAAAACAAATACTAAAACAAAGCTACTTAATTTTGACACCGGATCAGTGCTCAGCGTAGTCGATTTATTTTCAAATCTGCTTTAAAATATTAAAGTGACTGTCGAATTTCAAATTCCCGTTCAAGACAATAAACATTTGATTTTCGAATGGTATGCTCCGGTATTTTAAAAACAAATTGAAAATTAAATTGACTAAGCTCAGCACTCAGTCCTGTATTTTTTTAAAAAGCGAAAAATATTTAAAAAAAAGCTTTCGAAAAATGCATTAAAAATGACCTGTGTTAAAAAATCTTTAAATGTTTTTATTTGTTCGGCAAAACAATAATTTTTTAGATTCACTTTGGTTTCAACTATAATTCTGTATCAGCAAAGTCTGAGTGAACTAAAATAGGCAAAACAGAGGTTTTAGAAGCAGATCGACTATGCCGAACACAATCCGCGGTGTAATCCATCATTTTTGCAGATAAATCACTAAAAACCCACCAAAAATGATAAATGCCCTAATAGGACAATGTCCAAAAACAGGGCCATAGTCCTAAAATACGATCATAAGACTATTAGCACCCTTTTAGTACCATAAAAAGTCCTAAACAGTCCTATATAGGACCAGACATGTACATGGGCCGGGCTCATAGATTTTCGAGGTGGGCGAGCCGGGCCGATCCTAAACCCGATCGGGCTGGTCCGGCCGAGGTTTTTACGGCCCGGGCCGGGCTCATAGATTTTCGAGGTGGCTGGGCCGGGCCTAAACCCGATTGGGCTGGGCCGGCCCGCCCAATAAATAATTTTCAAAATCCCCACTCTTCAAAATCCCAATATTTTCAATATACCGCAATTTTCAATCGTTTCCAACTTCTTTTCTTACTCATCGCCAATCCTTCTTCAGAAGCAGAAGCAGACGATGAACACTACACAATACCCCAATCACAACGACGAGGAGGATTCTGATGATTTTATATGACTTTTGTTTTCTGTCCCCCACATAGATAAAGAACCGGGCTTTGCGGGCCAGTCCGGGCCGAACTTCACTTTTGAAATTTTTTTGGGCCGGGCTGGGCCAGACTCAAGAAAACATTTGGCGGGCCGGGCCCTAAAATTTCGGCCCGTGCACATGTCTGTATAGGACCAAATTCTCATCTCTGGTTGTAAGCAAAAACACTGTGAGCAATGCATGACTGCGCCCCCTTTAATTTTCATTGTAAAAATTTACAAACTACAGTCGACTCTCGATATAACGCACCCCCAAAAAGTTGGTTCTCGCCTCGGGCCTGACACTTTTTTTAGCTCGATTTTTGAAGTCTTTGGCCAGTTGTCTTTGTCTAGTCCAAAACATCGCAAGGATTCCGATTTACCAATCGTTTCTGAAAATCGCAATAGTTTTGCCGAAAGACCCGTGCCTCTCGATACAACGAACACTTATTTTCAAAAAGGTGTTCGTTATATCGAAGGCGCGATCTTCGGCAAAACTATTGCATTTTCAGAATCGATTGGTAAAATCGGAATCCTACGATGTTTCGACTAGACCAGCCAAGACAACTAAGACTTCAAAATTGGGCTAAAAAAGTGTCAGACTCTAGGCGGGAACCAACTTTTTGGGGGTTCGTTATATCGAGAGTCGACTGTACAAATTTGGGTTACACAAATACGTACATCTCACAGAGAGTTTTTTAGAATTTGCAAACAGTTAGCAGTGGTAGTGCTTAAGACTAGACGATTTTCTGGTCATCTCCTTATTTTGTTAAATTATTAGTTGCTGATCATTGAACACATGCAGTCTTTATTGCGCAGGTCTGTAGTGGGTGGGATGTTCAGAGGAGACCATTGGCAAGGAGGGGGAATGGGTGTTGATCCTGACAGGAAATTTCTTGCCAGCTATTTCCACCTCGTAGAAGCCGTTGTTGATGAACTCCTGGGAAATGCCAAAGTCCTCGTTTTGCAAATAGCCCAAGCACACCTGCAATAGGTATGTGAAATTTCAGCCATGAATAAGTCAGTCAACTCACCTGACAGCCAAGGGTAAAACCATAAGCGGCAGAGGTTGTCCAACCGATTAACTTGCCATCCCGGAAAATAGGCTCATCGCCCTGTGGCAATGGATCTGTCTCCATTTTGTGTTTGTCTACTAGTAGTTGAACAAATCTGAACGTCAAAGAATAAGCAGTAGTATAAAAATAGAGGCCGGAGTACGGTATAAGAAGTCCTCCCGAAAACTGGTTTTAACCACTTTTTCGTGTGTTGGGTGCCAGGATACCCCTTTTAGGATATTCTACCTGGTTTTTATCACTGGGACTGTGCTAAAAGAGTCTCTTTATGCATATATTATCAAGAGTGTCGCTCGGATTCATCTTGCAGGTAAGTCTGTGCGCGCATCTCTAACCTTCCAAGCGTCCTACGCCCCCGGAGGGGGGTAGGGTTGGTTTTCGAATAGGCTTATTTGAACAGGCTTAGGCTTAGGTTTTTTCTTGGATGTGCATTTCGCTTTCAGCACTTTATTTTTAGCAATATGGATGCAATGAAGCAAGAGATTATGGAGCAATTAGCGAACGGACTATCATCGGTGCGATGCGATCTAACTGTGGGTGATGTGTTATAAAGTTATAATGTGTTATATAGTCTTTAGTCTCGTACTCAAAATTTTTTCTTTCTGTCCGGAAAATCCCTCGCGGCTACACTAAGTAAATCGACTATGGGCTACACGATAAAACTTTCAGAAATGCCGTGAGTGAGTTGACAGTTCGCGCGGGTCCCTTGTAAGCCTTCTGACTTCTTGGTCCTAAAGTCATCAAGTAGGAAGAAGAGTTGCTGCGTATTTATTTGTTGTTGAATGTGTAATCGAATTTGATAAATAAAAATCCGAGAAAACTTTTCGAATATTCAGATAAATATGAAAGCAGCGGCGCTACTGTATATAAACTCCCCCAAAACGCTACTGTAATATACCCCCGGGGTAGGTTAGGTTTAGGTTTAGGCTTAGGCTTTAGGCTTAGGCTTCCCCAAGCTTTAACAATTGCCAACACTGAGATAACAAGTTTCAGTCATACTTACCCCATTCACCCCAACTTTTCCAGCATACTTTAAAATTGCTTTTTTGGTGCTGTTCTGGTGAAATTATTACTTAAAAATAATTTTCAGACGCTTTCAAAAAACTTGATTTTGGGGGGAGGGGGGTATATGACAGTAGGTCAGATTTTGGGGTGGGGGGGTTGGTGTTTGGGGATATTACAGTAGCTTTTGGGGGTATATTACAGTAGCGTCAAAGCAGCCATTTTTACTATAGTTACCTCTTATTTACACCAGTTTCAATTTGTTTGAGCAAAGCCTCCTTGCCAATAAAGTCTTTCTTAAATATATCTATCTAATCTGAGAAATTATTAATAGTCTATCCTACATTGAAATCCACCCTAAAAGTTCGGCTGCATTCTACTGGTGTGGTGGTTGTATTGATGTCCTGTCCCCAGTAGACGTAGAACTTTTCTATCCTTAAGTGTCGGAGGGCATAATAACCAGCATGTTGGAGACCATATTCCCTCCCAGCTTCCACCAACTTTTCATACACGTTTTGAGCCACCTGCAAATTGAAATGGTTCAGCGAATTTTTTTTCAAAGCATTTACCTCATTGGGAATGTAGAGCACCCAGCCAAGCTCACCGCAATGGGTCACAGAAATAGCTCGGATACCAGCAGCCATACCCACGTTTAGCTCCTGAATTGCAATAAGTTAGAGTTGTGGAAGGCCTGAATAGAAGGTGGATTTTTTCAGCTACCCTGTAAGCAAAAGAAGGGAATTCGTTGGGAGCCATGGATTTGCCAGTTATGTCTTGCATCAGGTACCTGGATGCGGGACCAACTATATTTAGAGCTGTGTACGAGCTGGTCACGTCCTAAAATGCTTTATTTGAATGCAAGTTTATTTTAGAATGAGAAATCAGGATGACTTCCAACACCAAACTTGTGTCATCAGGCACCTAGTTTCGTATTTTTGCTCATCTCAGATCAATTTTGTAAGTAAAATTACAAATCTAACAGGGGAAGTACCCAAAGTGTGATTGTGAAGAAGAAAGATATTGGGTTGTTCGATAATTATCCAACAATTTTTTATTTCCTACAAAACTTTATTTTTTGTAACTTTTCTTTTAAGTATGTGATCTTTTGCAACTATGAAAGAAGAATAGAAATATATCCTTTATATGTCTGGTATTTTTTATTTGTGACGTTTTTTGTTGTTATAGAGAAATGCGCATCGACGATCACGAGGTCATCCGCCCTGTTATGCTCTTTTACTTCGACAAGGGGAAAAGTGCTGCGAAAACTTGCCGCAAGATTAACGCAGTGTGGGGTACTCGCCAACAGAAGCACCCACAGACTACCACGTCAACCGCTCGCTCCACAACTGGCAGCTTGGGAAAAAGTTTGCAAACCTTCAAGAAACTGTTGATGACATAAGACAATGGATTGCTTCAAAGACACCGGATTTCTTCGCTCGTGGAATCAACCTTCTGCCGTACAAATGGGAACAGGCAATGGAATTCGATGGAGAGTAGCCTCCGGAAGATTAGTTGTTGTTGTGGTTGATTTGTTATTGTGTTTGATTTGATTAATAAAAATGGTTGATGAATTGTTTTGCCAAAGTTAAAAAAACGCTGGATAATTATCGAACAACCCAATAATATGTTTTATTGTCTATTCTTGTAGAGCTTCGGCAAATGTCTTGTGAAGGTGGTTGGCTAAGCTCCGCGGGATAGTGAAAAATTTGAGAAATAATCTATTGAAGTTAGCATCTGCCCACAATACATCATAGTCCATCATAGTTTTTATTGAAAATTTTTGCTCAATTTTTGTTTTGTTCACACAACTTTAATTTTAAGTTGTATGCACTTATCACTAGGGTTGTTACACAGTTGTTACACAGTTAACTCGATTTTCCAAAAAAATTTCACCTTATTTATTGTTTTTATGCTATTTGTTCTCCAAAATTTTGAGCAGGTCACCCCACGTTTGAAAGCCTAGAATGTTGGCTACCCAACGGTATAAAAATTTCTTGGTTTAATTCACAAAAATGTATATGTTTTATTGCAAACGCTTTCGAACTATTTCGAATTAAAAGTTCGAAAATAATTCGAAAGCGTTTGCAATAAAACATATGCATTTTGTGAACTAAACCAAGAAATTTTATACCATTGGGTAGCCAACATTAAACTTTCAAACGTGGGGTGTTCCTGCTCAAATTTCTAGAGAAAAAATAGCATTAAAACAAGAAATAAGGGCAAACTTTTTGGAAAAATCGAGTTAACTGTGTAACAACCCTACTATCACTCAAAATGACGGCTAAAATCTGGCAAACATTTTGGTATTAAGAATTCGGCAAGTGCGTATAAAAACTATTTAGAAAAAATCTGAAGCAAGTCATGTGTCAGCGTGTTTCGCAGGTTGAGGCACGTAAAACGAAGTTATGTGACTTTCTTTTCCTTTTTTTAATTATTCATATATGCACTTGTTGAATTCTCACTACTGAAATGTTTGCCAGATTTTAGCTGTCAGTTTGAGTACTGAATGCATACTGCTCAAAATAAAAATTCTGTGAACAAAATAAAGCGGCTATCCTACTTCTAAAAGCCCGCGTTCAATGCTTTCAATGCACAATTTTAAAAAAATGCCAGTGGGATCTGAGATGACTCCTCGAGTGTTCCCGAAAGCTCCTACGGGATTGCCAGTAAATCTCCAGTGGTGCTCCAATGTGGATAACACATGAAAATTGAAAAGAATTGAATATCGAATACTGAGTTCATCTCGTTCAAAAGTCACAGTACATAACAACAGAGAATATGCTAACAATACATTTGACATTAAACAAGACATAAACTATTAGCAATACAGTCAAACCTGGGTTATCCGACACCCCAGTTAACCGACACCCTCTTTTATCCGATACCATGAGACCGATTTGGTTGGCCTGGTAAACCTACACCCCAGTTATCCGACACCTCGTTTAACCGACACCCTCTTTTATCCGACACCATGAGACCGATTTGGTTGGCCTGGTAAACCTACACCCCAGTTATCCGACACCTCGTTTAACCGACACCATGAGCCCGATTTGGTTGGCCTGGTAAACCTACACCCCAGTTATCTGACACCTCGTTTAACCGACACCTCGTTTATCCGACACCATAAGGGCGGTCCCTTTGGGTGTCGGATAACCCAGGTTTGACTGTAGATCGAATTAAATTGATCAATGACATTTGCGGATGTCAAAAAACCACTTGTTGCAAAGAATTATCGATCCTTTTGTGAATTGATCTTGTTGTCGGAGGTGGAGCACCGTCTATGGCTTCAATCATCTTCTACTCGGCGAGAGTCATTTCTTCTTTCAGAATTCGAATTAATTTCGAAATTGATGGATGTGATTCGGCAGCACTTCTTGCGAGTTGATTGTTGTAGGCCTCTATTCCTAAAATTGTAAAAGAGATTAAAACTGGAAATGCAAATGCTACGGCCTAAGGTATCTTCTTCCTTTGTTCTGATTTTGAGCCTTCGAACAAAAACCAAAACATACCATTATTGGTCCTTGGCTCTTCTTTTTTTACCAATTCATTCGAATTTCACTTGGCCGGGGGATAGCAAAGGTCCTTTCTGATTTCGTATGATTGTAGTCTTCCCAGATAAGTGCGTTCAACGGAGTGTAATATTGGCTCAGGTACGGGATCGATATTGTCATAAAGTGACTAAAACATAACCTCATACAGTATCAAAAAGGACGAAAAAATACCTCAAAGGCATTGCCAAGATCTACTACCGGGACAAAAGCTAGGGCTGAAATCATGCTCACTTGATGAGAAAATCCTCTCTCACGTCTTAATCGCTCAATTAATCCAGCCTCTGTTATTCTTCTCAAGATAGCCTTAGCAAAGTGAAAGAAACACGCTCGACGCTGGATGTCCAGGAATGTCTTCTAGACACAAAATATTATCTAAGTACTGCAGTTGATAATTATTATACCTGAAAAGCATTCATTTCTGCCATTTCAAAGTCAGTAGCGATTGCTGTCGGTTTTGCTCTTGGACGCATTCTTTTCAACGGTGCCTTAGTAACCATGAAGGTACCCTTTTAGGATGCTTTACTTTGGTCCCGAGGAAAAAAGTAAAATTTATGGCAAAAAATTTTTTAAGTTGAGGGAAACGTCTTTTCCGGCCGTTTTTCCACTTGTTCTATACGTTTCTGGCCCTAAAACATACAAAAATATAAATATATGTTGATACTGTTATCATTTTCCGTATTTAGTTGTTCTTTTAGGTATTGCATGCTATACAAGGTCTTTGAAAGTGTCTTGTTTGTGGAATGGATAGCCAAAGCAGGAAAGATCGTATACCATCAGATCAAAGATGCCTCTTAGGTCGTGGATGGAAATGCTGAGTAACTATGCATGTGACCAAGAATTTTTTCCCCTTTGGCACCGAAAATGGCGAGTGCACTGCTAAGAGTGTTTGCGACAAGAACAAGGATGTTATCTAAATGTTGCTCCGAAAGTTGGATTGATTACGCTGCCCAGGACCACTCTAAATTCGGTTTCGAGATGCAAAGAGTCATCGAAACTACTCGTATGTGAAATTTGTCTTCTTAGCTAGTGTACGTTTCTACATTATCTACTTATAGAAGAAAAGATCAATGATGTCAAAATCAGTTAGCCAACTACTCAATTTTTTTCTGAATGCTAGCGTTGAAGTTGTCTCTGTAATTAATTCTATATCTCTCAGTCTTGCACTTTTAAAAATAAGCGTGTTCTTTGTGTTGTCTCTGTCCTCCAATTGTCGTGCTGATAAAGTTTTCATTACTTCGACGAATTTTCACGAAATGTCAAGTCAAAAAATTTAAAACACCCATATTTGCATAGTTGCGCAAAATGACAGTTGTACATCGTTTTACCGCTTTCATCACTACCTTAAATTCTCTAATATTTGGACTAATCCAGCAATTTTAAGAAGGATGAGCTTTGTCGTTTGCGCAACTGTCGTTTGCGCAACTGTCGTTTGAGCAATTGTCGTTTGCGCAATTGTCGATTGCGCAACTGTCGTTTTGCGCAATTGTCGTTTGCGCAATTGATACGTTGCGCAATTGTCGTTTTGCGCAATTGTCGTTTTGCGCAATTGTCATGCAGCCTTTTTAGACATTTGTGCGAAAATGGGTGAGACGTCTATGCACCTTTTATATTACCAGTAAATTGCCGGTATTTTGGCCGTAAATTACCGCTTTACAAGTTTAGACCAAAGACTAAGGAGTGTGACCAGAGGATTAATTCTTTTAGACTCATGGCAAAAAAATTACCGCAATATTAACATCCACATTCCACTCATGAATCCACCTCTTTAACCAAATAGCAATTCGCAATTGTTGCACTGTTGGTCCGACAATAAAATAACTAAAATTAAGATCAAAAAGACGTTTAAAACAAAAATCAAGCACTCATACGAATGGTTGTCGATGCGACTTATAGTGCAGTCCACAGCATAGCCTCCACTCTGATTCTGCATGCCTGTGTAGATGGTTGTGCCCACTGGTTTGTCCACATTTGCTGAGCACAGTTTTTGCAGCAACTTCACTGAATCAGGTCCCTAAAGTAGTGGTTAAAAAAAAAGCTTTTGGGAACAAAAAATGACTAATATACCTTGACTTCAATCTTGGAAAAACTGGTCATATCCATCAAAGCTACCCTTTCTCTGCAAGCTTCATACCTGAAAGGCATACTGAACGTTTTGACAGATTATAAAAAATGTTACTCTTTTGCCACACTTCTAAACCATTCAGGCACACCGTCCAAACTAAATTAGGAAAATTTGAAATTAACTAAATTAGGAAAATTTTATGGTAGCATTTTAGGTAGAGAAATAATTCAAAATAAGAATTACCTGTCTTGTCCAACAAACAACGAGTTTCTAGGTCCTAAAAGCATATATTTTAAAGGACCATTGCCGTCGCCGACAATGAGAATTTCACACGTTTAAATTCGCGCGGGACACTATCTTTATTCCGAAAATGTTTAACATTATTTTTCACTGAAAAATTTTCAGTAAACCTATAATTAAATCATCAAAAAGCAACGCCGGCACTAGGAATCGAACCCACTAACGACACTGACAGGACACCGCTGCTTCACCACTACACTACAAAGCAAATTATTGGTAGGAATCCTATTTTAGCCTAAGTAACTTCATTTAACAAACAATTGCTAATTCGAAAAAACATAATGTTGAATATTTTCGGAATAAAAAAGTGTCCCGCGCGCATTCGAACGTGTAAAATTCTGATTGTCGGCAACGGCTATGGTCCTCAAAAAAATTAAATGTCTTGGAACGCATCATAAAGCGTGACTTATTTACGATTAAACCTGCAGAAATCAGACTCTCAGAAGGTGCCGAGGTGATTACCGTATTTACTCTTATGGAGCGGCAGTCTCTAGTAGGGCGACCTATTCGACTTTTGGAATTTATATCTCAGCCTAATGTAAATATTTTGCAAAGCTGTTGTCTGCGTTTTCTTAACTCCCGCGAGCTCTACCGATTCCATTTATTTGATTTTACCGTATTTCCTCTAATAGCTCTTCCGGGGAGTTATGTTTTGGATGCCCAAAAATAGGAAAAATTTGAGGTCGATCTCGAGATTTTTGGGTTAAAATATAAAATCGAAAAAGCAGAATCGGTAGAGCTCGTTGGAGCTAAGAGAATGCAATAAACCTCTTTTCAAAATATTGACTCTGGGCTGAGATTTAGGTCCTCAAAGTTGAGAAGGGGAGTTATTAGAGCAGGGGGGAGCTATCAAAGGAAATACGGTAATTGAGAACCCGAAAATCTCGAGATAGAATTCCGATTTTTCCGATTTTCAAAGGTTTGAAAAATAAGCGGCCAAAAGCACTATTAGAATAAATACGGTACGCTATCGCTTGTTCACAACGGTCGGAGCTGAATAAATCATCATTGTGATCACTATTTACTTCAAAAGCGACACTAACTTCAACTATCGCGTTTTTTTCTATTTAATGGCCTCAGAAATGTTGATTTTCAGCAAAATCTTATAAAAATAAGCAAAAAATAATTTTGCCATCACGGAAACAGGTCGCTGTTAACAGGTCACAATTGGAGTTGGAGTAAAATGCTAACTGTGAACACCCCTTACTCCAATTCCGACTTCGACTTTTGTCAACAAGGCATTATGAGCAACACAAATAACTGACTATCGGGGTTTTTCTTCTTCTGTATCATACCACAAAGGTCTTTCGTAGCCCATTATTTCGCCGAAAATTGCTCCGGCTTTTCTCAACTGGTGGTAGATTGGCGACATACGCAGGTTTCTGGCAGTGTGGCACTAAATAAATGGTAAAGATGACTATGATAGATTAGAAAACCTGGAATGAGTGGTGGAGGGTTTTGAAAGTATTACTGGCCACTTCTGGTACTCGCTCGTATAAATACTGAGCATTTGTGTGCAGCGGCAGGAAACGGATCACATCATATTTGCCCACATTTACACTTGGCCTATTTTCCTGAAAATTGCAAAATTTAAGCCATGGTTAAATGAGCGCGGATATTTTCGTAACTTATCACTTGAAAATTGGCCACATCTTTTTTATTTTATTAGATACTTATTATGGGAAAAGATAGGCAGCAGCTCAATTATTTCAATAATCTTGTAAAATTTTTGTGATAATAGAGCAGGCCGGTTCGACGCACATGGTCTTCAGAATTCTTACTGAATTCTCCTCTCAAAGTCAACAAAAATTTTATAACTGATCCATGGTCCATGGGTCAGTTATAAAAACCATGATATGGGTATCGAGGTGTTTTGAGAATTTTGAGTGACCCTCGTACCGCTTTTTGTGGATCTTCATTGCTGGGCAGCGGGATTTTTCAGGAACTTGGGCACGCTCTACAAGAATACGCTGAAAAAATTTATCGAAGTTCCCCCAGGTCTTGTGAATTCGAAAGTCGCAAATCAAATCATTGCTACAGTCAACTATTCCAAAACAGTCAACTCTCAGTCAACAATACAGTCAACCATCACAATACAGTCAACTCTTAGTCAACAATACAGTTAACCATCACAATACAATCAACTCTTAGTCAACAATACAGTTAACCATCACAATACAGTCAACTCTTAGTCAACAATACAGTTAATCATCACAATACAGTCAACTCTTAGTCAACAATACAGTTAAGCATCACAATACAGTCAACTCTTAGCCAACAATACAGTTAACCATCACAATACAGTCAACTCTTAGTCAACAATACAGTTTACTATCACAATACAGTCAACTCTTAGTCAACAATACAGTTGTTTGAATGTTTGCACTGCGAACATTGCCCCGGAATATTCAGATTGGACAACCCCAGTCATTCAATTTTCAATATTTGAAAACGCGTCAAAAAAAAATCACGTGAGGGTGCATTGTTTACATTAACTTATGTGATGGCGCCTGTTCGGTAAATTAGTATTAGTAAAAATTTATAAGTTTAGTTGCTTCTGATCGGTTTTTTAAACCTCACAAACTAATCGGGCTAGTAATCGTACTCAAAAAATTACGCCTTCTCATTATGCACAGGTTAGGTCTTGGCCGCCGTACTTGAAAACTGTTGACATTCTATGCATAGTAATATTCATTCAGCAATCTTTTGCAACAGACAAAGCAAAACTGAGCATTTTGATTCAGCTGAAACAGGGCTCGGAAATCAAAATTTCAAAATAACGGACATTTTCCAAAACACGTTTAAACCAACTTCAACAAGAATACTTTTAACCCATTTTCGCTTCAATAGAAATTTATTGGAGTCCAATAGAGTAGTCCAATAGAAATTTAGTACAAAATGAACTTAAAAAATTTGCCCTGTTTTCTTATAAATTTGTCGACATTTTGAGAATAGAGGACAAATAAAGGACGCTGAGCCAAAATAAAAGACAAATCTTTAAATAAAGGACGTTTCCGAGAAATTCTGACACAGCATCGACCTCCCCCAAAGTTCAAAAACGTGCAGTTTTTGTGTACCAGTTTTTCGAAATTTTTGAGCTTCTATAACGAAGTACAAGGTTGTCCGAAAAGTCTTGCATTGACCCTGAAATGACTAGCACTTTCTGATGGGTTGCAAAAATTTTTTATTTATAAAAATTGCAAAAAAATTTTGGTGGGCTTCACATATAAAATTTTTCCTTTGTAAAGTTAATTTTGAAACCCATCGAAATTTTTTTTATAATTTTTATAAATGAAAAAAATTTCGCCAGAGATCTATTCTTTAAGGTCATCGCAAGATTTTCGGTCAACCTGACACACTTGGCTTGTATAACCTTGATTTACTTCACTTTTAATAATTACTTTATTATTGGTTTCAATTTTATGATACTACAGATTTTTTTCATTAAATTTTCGTATTTTTTAAATTAACCCTGCGGTCAAGAATTTGACTGTGTAATTAAGTTACCAGTATCCATTCAGCCAGTGTTTGAGCCAGTCCTCCAGCCATAGCCAAACCATTGCCATTCATTCCATTGGCTATGTAATAACCACGAGCCTGCCAGGATTCGCCCATCACAGGAAATCAAAAAACAAATCTTCTGATTTTCCTAATAAAAAATTGTTAAAAAACTCACTGGTCTGGAGTGTACATTTCAGCACCACTGAAATGGGAAAGATGCAAAATTTTTCTAAGATAGTGTTACACTTTAACCTGATCAGATCTCCGTGAGGTAGTTGACCAAGAGATGGACATCGTTCGTTTAGCCTTTTCAGTACGGAATCTAAAGCAAAATAACATTTTAGATTTTTTCCGCACAATATGCATATGCAGTCGAACGTCAGTTAAATAACCGCCCGCAATTTGGTCGGACGGGTTTGGTTTGCCATCGATAATACGACACCATCAAAAACCCGTCCCGGGTTGAAGCTAAATTTTCGGCTGTAGATGGTACCACGCAGATTGAAAGTTTGACGCTAGTATAAACCCCCCCCAAACCTGACCTCCTTAAAATCGCTGTAATTACCCTTTGTAACAACAAGTTTAGGCTTAGCCCTTAGTCTCAGGAGTAGGCCAGCGTATGGAAGTTGTGACTAAGGGATGTATTACGCACATTTTCCGGTGTCTGGGACATATATAAAATTTTACCACTTTCAGGCTCCGGCCTCGGCAGCGGCGCCTGCGCCCGGCGACCTTTTTCTACCGGCGCGCGGTCCCATATATCCGACACATCACTGGATTTGACATGTTAATATTTTATCACTATGTTTTTTGTCAAAAAAAAAGACAAAAAATTGCGTTTTCTATCGTTTTCGCGGTCTAAAATTGCATTTGGCACACTAAAAAACTGATTTCGGCCGACCCAGACCCAGAAAGTGTAGTCCTGCTCGTTAAAAAACGAACAAGCTTCATTTAATGCTTGGACTAAAGTCCTTTTTGTACTTTATAAAGTGGGCCAAAAAATGTAGATTCATTAACCGTATTTTTTGTTAGTTGTCAGAACCCATTTAAGCTGCTAACATTTTTTCGAAAATTCCAGATTTTGAAGCCAAATCTATACATATCCTTTGATGCAATGTAACTTACAGAAATTGTCCCAATTAGGAGCTGGGACTTGCCAATCACAGACTAGGTTGTGTTCAGGAATGGTCAGAGCTTTCAAATCCCCTTCTATGAAACCACCACAGAGGGTTCTGTAGGGAGTGGGACAGATAAAAGTTCCGTTATCACTGAACACACACACACATTTGGCTAGATAAATTATGGTCGACATTGCAACCAACCAGTCTATAAACACGGGTGTGGAGTCAGCAATGTGGTCTTGAGGCAGTTTGGTGGTGGACAGAAACATATAGGAACAAGGATGCACAGGAATTCTTACAAAGCCTTCTGGAACTTCTTTGACAGGGATCATGTTGGACCACTCAAACAGAGGAACTTTAGCATGGGAGCAACTGTGCAATGTACGCCCCAAAATATTAATGCGTTCTCAATGCATTCAGAAATTGCTAGCAACATATCAATAAGCAATCACATAAAATCTCGTCATCGTCCCAATCATCACTTAACTCCCTGCGGACAACAATTTCTTCATCGACAGGTACCATGTGACCGAAAAGTTCCTGGAAAAGTTTAAAGCCAATTTTTTCAGTAAAATAAGGACATAAATGCATTTTTTTGGTATCATCAGAAAGCCCTTGTTATCCTCTTTTGAATAGTGTATCGCTTGTTGTTTTATGTCAATCAATTCCATGCTTTAGAATGTACGATCTGAGAGCAGGCATTGTGCGACTTTGGGAAGAAGGGAAGAAGCAAAGTGAGATCGCTCGTGATATGAATGTTCCAAAGCAAACAGTTTCGGATGCCATCAAGCGATTTCGTGAAACAGGCTGCAATGAAGACAGAGCAAGAAGTGGGCGACCTGCTACAGCAACCACTCCATCTGAAACTGTTTGCTTTGGAACATTCATATCACGAGCGATCTCACTTTGCTTCTTCCCTTCTTCCCAAAGTCGCACAATGCCTGCTCTCAGATCGGACATTCTAAAGCATGGAATTTATTGACATAAAACGACAAGCGATACGCTATTCAAGAGAGGAGAACAAGGGCTTTCTGATGATACCAAAAAACTGCATTTATGTTCTTATTTTACTGAAAAAATTGGCTTTAAACTTTGTCCTGGAACTTTTCGGTCACATGGTACAAATACTTGAAACACAAGAACTCGAACTCGTTGGGGCTTACATTGCACAGTTGCTCCTTAGTATGAGTAGATAAAAAATGAATAAAAAAAACTCACTATTCCAGCGGCGTTTACAAAGACGCTGGTTTCTACAAGTCCTTTGTCTAAAAAATTATATTTAAGGGCGAAATTTGAAAATAAATCTAGACTGTGAAATAGAGATTTTTTGGTATATTTTTGCATTTAAAATCGATTCTCACCGTCTCTCTGGACCGGTTCAGGGTGGCGTTACCGCGGGGTTAAACTCCGTCACGTTTATCTGGCAGCTAACCAAATTTGTCTTAAAGGGGGCGTAATAGGGCACTTACAATAGAGGTGCGAGGTCGAGGTCTCTAAGGTGCCATAGCTCAGTCAGCTTTTGTCGTTTAACTGATCTTAAAACTTTTTTGACCTATTTTTAAGTTCCGTGGTTACTACTTTTTGTGTGTTTTTAGGGCCTGTAACGCGTAGAAAACATGTTTTTCGGTAGGGGACGGCAATTTTGGAAAAAAAAAATTTTGACATAATTTTGAGGGGACTTGGGGGACCAAGGCAAGAATTTTTACTTTGGTGCATTTGATTATTTTAAACCTTTTTGTTTGTTTAGACGAAACAGAAATACCTGATGAAGATTTAGAAGATGACATGATCGAATAGTTCATTTATTTTGTCTGCAGCTAGCGCTCTGCTCTGAATTAAGGTCCCCTCACCCGCGCCTTTTTTCTTTCTGTTATAGTCGTAATGAAGCAATATTGAAAAGAGAGAATTTGAACATAGTTCTGATAACTAGGGCCTATCGCATGAAAAAACTCTGGTATGTGTGCTTTTTCATGCATCCAGAGTCACTTTCGAGTGATTTGCGTCTGAGGTATGTGGGTGTGCGCATCTCAACTCCAACCAACCTGGTTAGAGATGCGCGCCTCCTGCGCCCCGAAGGGTGCGCAGGGGGCTTGGTTGGTTCTGAGCAAGACTCTTGATCGAAAATGCATTTAGAGGCGCTTTTTGCCAAGCTCTAGTCAGAAAAACAAGGTAAAAAAGTAAAAACAGAAAATCAAGGCACCCTCCAGTACCTTTTACCTTGGTCCCCCAAGGCAAAAAGTCAAAATTCAAAATTCCGAATTTTCAGAAATCTGCGCAGTGTATGACTTTTGATTACAACCATAAATTGGCTCTTAAACACACTGTAAATGTTATATTCTATGAAAAACATTGCAGAGGAGTAAATAAAATATGACTTGCGTTAAAAATTGCTTTTTTAGCAAGGTGGTCAAGTTTTTTTTGACACACCCTGTACACCACTTTTGTCCATTAGCTTAAATGTGCTTGCATCTCCCATACAGTTTATTTTATTTAAAAAGGCAATCGGTGTGTATGGCAGCAGCGTCAATTTGCTTTGAAGAACAATAATATCGGTATATAGACCCACAAAGACCACGTTAATATTTTGGGCCCTATTCACTTTTAGGGGGCAACATTTTTGCCTTAGTCCCCCCTGTTGTTTTGAAGGTGGTCAAATATTTAAATAACTCTAATGGACAAGGGGACCAAGGCAATTTTTAAGAAAAAACAACAGGCGGACCAAGGCAAAAATGTTGCCCCCTAAAAGTGAATAGAGCCATATTTTGCCTATTGATGATTTATTGTGTACCTGTATCCACAGCGTAGACACTGTTGCTGTCACCTGTACATAAAAAAATTAAATTTTTTTCATTCTTTCAAGAGCTTTTTAACAAACTCACTGAGCAAAACTTTTTTTATTCCACAGTTTTCATGAATTTCCACTCCTAACTCTTGTACCTCTTCCACCTAAAACATTTTGGTCAAATATCAAGCTAACAAGAAAAAGTATTTTGTTTTATAATTGAATCCACCAATTCTGGTAAGACTATATTGCTGACTTGTTTGAAAATATGTCACATCCTCTTATTAATTGTATAATGACTAATAAATAAAATTTAAGTTGTTTAAAAAAAGTAATTTGAAGACATAATTGACAAAATTGGGGTGATCTAGCGTTGACCAATTGACCGGTCAAGTAAGAACTCGGTCAATTGACAGCAATTGACCGGAAAGCGGTCAATTGTAAAAATTTCTCTCTCAGTATTTTTTACTGTTTTTATTTCTGTTACAGTTACACTTAACAGTTTAAAACCAATCATTAGCGTAACCCCTTATTAACTTAAACCCCTTATTAACGTTATTCCAGCCTACCGTATTATCTCTAATAAGCGCCCCCTCTCTAATAAGCGCCCCCTCTACTTTGAGGGTCTGTATCTCGGGGCAGAGCAAATATTTTGCAAAGCTGTTTTTCGCATTTTCTTAACTCCCACGAGCTCTACCGATTCCATTTTTTAGATTTTGGTTGTGCACCCAAAAATCTCGAGATCGACCCAAAATTTTTCCGATTTTCGGAGGGTTGAAAAATAAGCGCCCCGGGGCGCTTATTAGAGATAATACGGTAAGTTATGGTTGGTCGAAACTCTCATTGACGTAGCATTAGGAGAGTTAACTGTATTGCGAGCGTTGACTGTATATTGACTGAGAGTTGACTGTGTTGGGATAGTTGACTGTATATTGACTGAGAGTTGACTGTGTTGGAATAGTTGACTGTATTGTTGACTGAGAGTTGACTGTATTGGGATAGTTGACTGTGGCACACTTTTCAAATAGCGAGGAACAATTGAACCGATTTCTTATCGTCCGGTCAAATAATATCAAAGCAAGGGAACATTTTCAGGCCCAAATGGTTCGAACCCCACTATAAGCATACATATTTTTTCCAACTGTTTCTTATGGTTTTTCTTCTTTTCCTATCAATGCTTTTTTCAACATTTTCGTATTTTATCTTTGGAAAAGAGGAATTAGCAGCCAAATGGATTAGCAAAACAGGGAAATTACGGATAACCCAAGGTTGCTGCTAGCAGAAGTTTCGCAATCATCCTAATTTGGTCACTAATGTTTTCGAATTATTTTTTGTTTGCATTTAAAATTTGTTCAAAATTTTGAACCATCCACTAGTCGAGCGCAACGTTGCTTGACATTGCCAAATCGGACCAGTTAGGATACTTCCATTGCTTTACAGTTATCTACAGCTATATTGACCAATAAGTAAAATTCAAAATTTAAATGCACACAAAAATAATTCGAAAACATTATTGACCAAATTAGAATGGTCCCCCGCCAATTCGAAAATTACAAATTGCCATGACTAGGAAGATGTAAGGTCCTTTAAAATTAGAAAAGTATGCTATGAAAGTAATATGAAAATAGTTACCAGTTCCCTGCACAAGCCATGCACATCTAAAGCAACATCGTCTGGAGAGTAGACTGCTAGCTACAAAAGTCAAATGTAAATATTCTACTAAAAATATGTTTAAGCCATCAAACCTTCAAATCTTCGCTGCTAAACATAGGCCATCGGCTGTGCATTTCGTTTTGTGAGTCCACTAGCTCCGGATTGGCGTTAGTGCATTTTAAGCGAGTCAGTAGACGGCGCAACTGGATAGAAGAGGCCGACGAACTGCCAAAGTATACACCTAGAAAGTAAAGAATTTATCATTATAAAATTCGATGTCTATAAGAAACTCACGTCCACACTTATTAAACCCTGTAAACAGAAAAATGAAATTAGAACTTTGGCAAAAAAACATAAAAATTACTAAATTTTCCTCTTTGAGCCAGCTTGGTGTACATTTCTAATGATCGTCGAGCAAACAATTGAGATGTTGTATCAGAATAGAAGCCACTAGAATTTGGTAGTCTTGGGTAGGGTAGGGCCAATTGTCGGACAATTGCAAACGCGGACAATTGTCCGACAACTGTCCCGTCATTTTCACTGTCTTATCGGACAATTGCAATTTTTCGGACAATTGTTGGACAATGGTCAACCCTAGTCTTGGATGCTCCTAGTTAGCACCAATTTCAAGCCACTGCAAATGCGAAGCTGTTTTTAAATTTTTATAACTCCCCGCAACTTTCTTGATTCTACTTTTGAAATTTTAGTTGAAAACCCAACAATTTCGAGATCGACCTCAAAATTTTCCGATTCTCAGAAGCTCAAAAAAATAAAAGGGGGATTTACGCCAATAAGATTGCTGGACGACAAAAAAAGAATAAAAATAAGAGCTTTGGAAAAGAATGATCCGATATTTTAAAAGTTCGGATTTAAAAAATCTAAATTCTCAAAAAATCTGAGCTTTTGCACATCGCTTCAAAGTGCTCCTATTATTAATTACAAGAGACCACAGACGCCTATCGGCGCCTCTATAGTATTTCGAAATTTCAATGAGGGGCTATGACTTCATTCATAAAAAGAGGTATATCCCCTATTAGAACTCATTTTTTTTCGCCTGTTCTTTTTTTTTAACGAAAGCTGACATTCTGGGGAACACGATGGCATTAGCGACAAAAGTGATTTCGCTATCTACGACCCGTTCTGGCCTTCGAAGTGAAAAAGCGTTAACCACCCACCCACACATGCCAAATATTGGGTTGATTCATAATTAATGCGAATTTTTGTTGCCTTATGATTTTTTTGATCTATTTCTTCTTTAAATTTGCTTTTGTGTTTTAAAGTATGCCCTCGCTTTTAGTTAAGAAGAATGCGCGTCGAAAACCACCTTCACATTCGCCATATCATGCTCTACCACTTCGAGAAAGGATGGAGGGCAGCGCAGTCTTTTCGCGATATTGTCGAACTCTTTGACGAAGAGGCGATCAGTCAAAGTCAGGTGGAAAGATGGTTGAAGATGACATCCTCCATATTCACCAACAGAAGCTCCAACAGACTACCACGTCAACCGGTCTCTAAAGAATTGGCTAGCGGGGAAGGTCTTCGAGGATTTGGACGAACTTGTTGTTGATCTCAAAGCGTGGATTGCATCCAAGCATGCTCGCTTCTTTGCTCACGGAATTGATGTAATTGTAAATGGGAAGCTGTTATTGATTTTGATGGCGAACATGCCCCAGAGTGATCCTTTAGAAATGTTTATGATTATGCTTTCAAATGGTTTGTTGTTGAATAAAGTTACAATAAAAAATCCGCATTAATTATGAATCAACCCAATACTATATAAGATTTTGCAGCAACTTGAAAAAGAGAACCATACCTTGCAGTCATTAAGCCAGTGCTCACGCGGGATCCACTGTGACTTCCTACGCTAAAATTCAGAAGAAAATTAAAAGCATTTTTATATCCAGCCCACCATTCTCGCTCAAACAGCATTACAGAGGCACCTCTTTTGGCTAGGTGGTAAGCGATGGACAGACCCATCAAACCTGTTACAGTTTTTTTGTGTTAAAGAACTTAAAGAATTGAAAAAGTACCTCCTCCACACACCACAGCTCTTGACTTCATCCTGGAATTCAACGCTTAAGCTGTGCCCAAAATAAGCAGAATGCAGAAAGTAGTGACTTGAAAACAAGACAACGACAATTTGTAACATAAATTCACAATATCACTTTATTTTTCGTTTAGTAATCAGTAAACTTCAACAACTATCTACAGCAATAACAGTAACAACATTCCGGTCGATTACCAGCAATAGTAACAAGGTTGGATTAGAGCGGACTTCTTGACTTGAACATTTGTTTGGCCATCCTTCTTCTCTTGTCCATATCTATGTAGAGCAGCAGGTGAGCATTTTCGGGTCTTTGCACTAGATTGTTGGCGGCAACCTGCAAGTTAAATGGAATTACGATGCGAACATAAACGTAAAATTTTCGCTGCAAACTGCCTCTTTAATTTTTTCAATAGCATGATTTTTTTTCTAATTAACTCTAGGGGTGGTATTTTGCCCGCTGATTCGTGAAAAATGGCCGCTAATTCGTGAAAAATGGCCGCTAATGTGAAATTTGCACTTCTCTATGATTTTTTGTGCTAATTTTTTTCCAATTTTCAAATTTTGTTTGCATTACCGTGTAGCCCAAAATCTCAGCTTTCTAACAAGCTATCAAACTCTGCTGAACAAATTTAGAAATGTAAAAATTTAGGGGTTTGAAAAAATAAATAAAAAATGAAAGTTACTTCATTCAAACCCTTAAATCTCTATATTTTTTAAACTGTTCAATGGAGTTTGATAGCTTGTTTAAAAGTCCAGATCCTGGGCTATACAATGATATAAAAATATATTTAAAAAATAAATAAATTAATTAAAAGAAATTGCCAAATTAAAATTAGCGGGCATTTTTAACGAAATTAGCGGACATTTTTCACAGATTAGCGGGCAGATTTAAATATTACCCTAACTCAGGTCAGTAAAATGCAAGTTTCTTATAGCATATACAGGGTGGGCCAATTTTTGTGCACACTTTCGGACGGCCATAATTTTTTTCTAGGTCGATTTTCAAAATTCTGTTTTCATAGATCGACTCAGTTTTCGATGCGGTTTTGTTTGTCATACGTTGCTCAGAGAAAAAAAATTTCAAAAATTTGCCTTGGTCCCCCCTATGGGTTGAAAATGACCATTTTTCCTGAGTACTCAAACATGTACCAAAATGACGTCTGCAATTTTCAACCCAGGGGGACCAAGGCAAATTTTTCGAAATTTTTTTCCGAGCAACGTATGACAAACAAAACCGCATCGAAAACTGAGTCGATCTATGAAAACAGAATTTTGAAAATCGACCTAGAAAAAAAATTATGGCCGTCAAAAAGTGTGCACGAAAATTGGCCCACCCTGTACATGAATAAAAATTGCTTACTACTGAGATTTTAACTGTCGACAACCCTAACTTTGGTTATAAACAGTGTTGTTCCATCGCCGAGATCGGCGTCGGCGCCTCCCGTCTGAAAAAATTGCCCCGTTTTTGAGATTTTTGCTTTTGCTTTAAATTTTACAGAAATATGCATTTTTATTGACAGTATATTGTTCTATAGTTTAATATTTCTTATTACCCTATTCACCCTATTAAATCCAATGAAATTAAATTCAAACCTTTAAAAGTCTGAAAATTTTTGCGTCGATTTTAAAATTTTTGGGTGCTCAACCAAAATCTAAAAAAAGGGAATAGTAATTTTATTAAAAATATTTTCTCTGGGATGAGAAATGGGTCTGTAGAAGGTGGGGTTATTAGAGGGTGGAGATATGATAAAAAGTGGGAAGTTTATAAAGTGAATATGGTAATCTATATTTGTTTTGTAAAAAAAGTTGTTTAAGTCAATTTTTTCTATCCATAGCATATGACGCCATGGTTATATTTTATGAAGTAGTTAACTAGAGAATCAAGATTAATAAGTTAAAGAAAGCGAAAAATTGAAAGAAAATGCAGCATGAAAAAACAAGTACTTCAGTTCAAATAGAGAAAATTTTTTTAATATTGAACAGTTAAATTTCAGAAACAGCGCCGGAGCCATCACTTGAAAAACAGCGCCCGAGCCATCGCTTGAAAAACAGCGCCGGGGCCAGCGCCGGGTCAAAAATTTTAGCGCCGACCAAAATTTTTCATTGGCCCATCGCCGGCGCCGGAACAACACTGGTCATAAAGTGATGAAAAGGTTTTTTCTTGGCCTTTTCTCGACCCCTTTTTAGACTAACAAGGGGACCTCACAAACTTGTTTTTCACTCGCCCAAGGGAGTTTGGTCTCATTACATAGCCAGTATACGACTTTAAATTAAATCCGTCTAGATTTCGTGCCCACAGGCCGAAAAGTTGGAATAACAAGGCTAGTAAAGCATTGAAAAACAACAGCGGTAACAAGGCATTTTTTGAATTCTAAGGAGGGAAGGCAATTCATGGCCTAACTTCTAAGGTATGTGAGTGTGCGCATCTGCGCCCCCTTCGGGGGTGCAGGGGGCTTGATGGGTTAGAGATGCGCGCACTCACTTACCTTAGACATAATTCCTTGCAAGACTCTTGATCTTAAATGCATTCAGAGAGTCTTTTTGCCAAGCTCCAGCAAGAAAAATTTGATAAATCATCCAAAAATGACCCTAAAATACCCTAAAAAGACCATTTACCCCTGAGGGGTGGGAGGCAAATTTTTTTGACAAAATTCAAAACTTTTCATTCAGAAAGTGTTTAGAAATGCCTCTTTTATCGATTTTGGATCACTTTTGAAAAAATCCGAGTACGGGGGGAACTATAAAAGTGCCAAAAATTTTAGTGACTAAAATCACCTCTCTGAGCAGTTCACCCGCCTTGCCTAGTCTTCCAGCCAGTGCTTGCACCAATGCCTTGTTGTATTGCAAGCGGGACAGGGTGTAGGGAAATGACTGCGAAGGCACAGCTTGTTCTAGACATGCAACAGATTCTGGCAAACGGTCAAGGTGGATTAGCGCTTCAGCCTGAAATAGCCCAACATTGTCAGGTCGGATGTCGAACCCTTTGATGTGATTTTTCAAGACTTGTTTTTGTCATAAAATCAGGCAAAAGAGAATTTTTTCCAGCCTGCGATACTGACCCACCTTGTAGAACATGGCCGACAACTTCTGTCTAGCATTAATTTGCGGTAAGTTAAGTAGATGGGAAGCAGCTTTTAGAGACTCTGCATGCCTGCCCAGCTGGGTGTTGACTGAAGCACTGAGGGAAAGCAGGTAGGGCAGCAGGTAAGCATACTCTTTTTGGGATAGCGCTATAGATACACCCTAGAAAAAGAGAATTTTCACTAAAAAAAAACTCCGCAAATCTGCAATAATCTTACTTGATGGATCACATGAGCAGCAAATTCGGTGTCGCAGTTGACTTCATCAGCAGAATAGGGGTTAGACAAACATCTGTCGGAAGCGATACTTTTCACAGATTGCCAGCCTGCAATAGCAATGGATCGGAGTTGGTCATTGACTGGACTGCTGGCAATGTTGCTGCACTCGTTAGTCGTGTTCTGAAAGCATGGTTAACAAGCGGTGTTTAAACAGGAGAAAAGCTTTACTTGTGCACAGCACTCTGTGATCCTCAGCCAAATTCTTGGATTGCTTCGGAAAAACGGCCAAACTGCTAGAAACAGAAAGAAGGCGGTCTAAAGTGAAAAAATAACGATTTTGAGATTATAATTTTCAAAATAATTAACCTTTGGTTTTCCTGATCCTAGTTGAGCCAGAGCAGTATGATAGACTAGGAGAGAAGGCACTACTGGAGAGGAATCGCCAGCACTTAACATTTTGACTATGAGGTTGATAATTTGAACCAGGAAGACAGTTAAGACTCTTATTAGCCGTCCCCACCGCCATGACGAAAAATCCATGTAGACAAAAAATTAAGATAGACCCGCCATTAGGTTTTGCTGCAGTATTATTTATTTATTTATTTTAACATAACCCATCCATGTATACCCCTTAAAAAATTTCAAGGTCGATAATGGGGTTATTTTATTGCAGCTAAAAACTAACCTTGGAGACTTCCTGAGCATCGCACTCCTGAAATAGGACTCGGCCATGTTGCAGTCTCTGAAAGTCAAAGCATATATGCAACCGATGGCATTGTCCAGTAGTCTTCTGTCACTGCCCTGCAACAACCTTAAGCCTTAACAATATCGTCTAGGTCAACTAATAAGCATACACAAGAGCTTTTGCGACGTTTGAGCAGAATATTTAAGGCATTTCTGGCTTCACCTGATTTAAACTGCACTTCCGCGTCCAGAAGAAACCAGTGCATGGGCTGAAATTAAAAAAAATTCAAAATTTTAAAATTGACTAACTAAACCAGCCTAATACCACAATTCAAAACAATTTTGTTGTAATGGTCAAAATAGTAGGTAGCGAACCTACTAAGCTACGCGCGTGCTTGTGACCTAATCGTATATTATATTTCTCTTTTTCGATTTTTTCAGTGCCTCGCTTATCAGGTTTACACCTAGTTCCTCCCCCTTCATATTCTTGCAATGCATGAGGTTTATTCGGTGACTGATGGGTACGTAATCTCGTATTAGCAGTAACACCGCGGGCAGACTGGTGAACGGAGCATTTTTGTTGCCCAATTGTTGTACAGTCAAACCCCGATATAGTGCGACCCCTGGGGACCAAACAAAATTCGCACTATAACGAGACTCGCACTATATCGGGACTCGCACTATCGAGACTTTTAAAGACTTTTGACCAAATGGGTCGAGCTCAAGGTCGCACTATATCGGAGTCGCACTATATCGGGGTTTGACTGTAATAGTCAAAACAATAGGTAGCAAACCCACTAAGCTGCGCGCGTACTCGTAACCTAATCGTATTAAATCTTATACAACATTTCTCTTTTTCGATTGTTTCAGTGTCTCTCCTATCAGTGCCTCTCCCAATTTGCATTTGTCCAACTTCAGATAAAAACCAAATAATTGAATTTTTCGAAGAATAGCAAAAACGTCTTTGTAATTAATATCCTTAGAAGGAGAAGAAATAATCACATCATCTAAGTAGGCAAACGCAAACTCGAAGTCTACAAGCATCTGATCCATAATTTTCTGGAAGATCGAGGGTGCAGATTTGACATCAAAAGGAAGTCGCTCATACTGGAAAGTGCCTCTGTGTGTGTTTATCCCACACAACTTTTTGGATTATTCGTCTAACTCTATCTGGAAAAAAGCATCAGACAGGTCAAGACACGTGAAGATCTTATATCTATTTAGCTTGCACGAAATCTCAACAGGAATAGGCAATGGGTGTTTGTTCAACTCAAGCACATTATTTAAACCTGTGGAGAAATCGGCACAAACTCTAGTTTTTCCATCCTTCTTCTTGACCGCCAAAATAGGAGCTGCCCATTCAGTAAAGTCAACTGGACGAATAACCGAAATCAATTGGGCACTGCCCGCGTAGTTTCGAATCCTGCCGACTGCGCAAATTGTTGTAATGGTCAAAATAGTAGGTAACGAATCCACTAAGCTACGCGCGTACCTGTGACCTAATCGTATAGAATCGTATATTACAAATTTAGCATACCGTTTTTTCTTCACAGATCACCAGCTCTTTGGTTCTCAAACGCGACGACAGAAGCTCAAAGCAGTCCAATTGGCTTGTACTAGCATTGCTCCAACACCTGTGATTGATCAACTGCAGTAGAAGAGACTGGGCTAGAGCTGGATAACCTAATTCTATGCACATCTGGACTTCGAGTAAGGCAGCTGCACGGTATATTCTTTCTGAAAAATCCAATTAAATTGAAAAGACAGATATATTAAAGTCAAAAGACCAACCCGACAAATTTGGAGAATTTAAGACAGAATGGAGCAAGCGAACAGCAGTACAGCGTTTGCCACGGTAGAAAGCATTGTAGGATAAATTGAAGGCAACCACAGTCATCATCTGATCGTTGAGAGGCTCTGCAGACTTGGTGGCAGCCACCAGCTTAGGACATTCTCGAAGCGCGTGCTCATAATACTTAAAAATATTGATAAAGATCTGGCAAAAATATAAGAAAGAGATAAGTCACCTGCTTGGAGAAAAATTCGGCATTTTTCACCGGTTTCAGCAAGGACATAAAATTGTCGAAGATTGCTTCACGGTTACACTAGTAATTTCGAGTTGGCAGTGAATACTTGTAGACAAAATTTTTGTAGCTTATGAAGACTTTTCCTGCAAAAAAAGTTTTGTGATTTTAATGATATTCTTTAAATTCGCGTCCTTTTACGATAGTTTTAACACCTTATGGGAACCTGAGGCGATAAGATATTCCGGTAAGGCCAATGTCCTAGATAGGGTTGTTACACAGTTAACTCGAATTTTCAAAAATTTTTGACCTTTTTTGATGTTTTTATGTGTATTTTTTCAAAAATACCATCTTGTTCAGCGTGAAATTCTGCACTAAGAGCAGTAAAAGTTATGCTCGACCATTGGAGTGTTGGGACGGGAACCTGTGGCGAAAAGATATTCCAGTAAGGCCAATGTCCTAGATAAGGTTGTTACACAGTTAACTCGAATTTTCAAAATTTTTGACCTTTTTTGATGTTTTTATGTGTATTTTTTACAAAATTTTGAGTATGTGACCCAGCAACTGAAAGCCTAGGTCACTGGCTACACAGTGGTATAAAAATTCCTTCATTCAGTTCACAAAAATTGATCTATTTTGATAAGAATAATTTCGAGTCAGACAACTCGATTTCGAGTTGTACAAATTGTTTTTATCAAAAAAGATCAACTTTTGTGAACTGAATGGACACCACTGTGTAGCCAGTCAAATAGGCATACTTAAAATCTTGTAAAAAAATACACATAAAACATTAAAAAAGGTCGAAATTTTTTGAAATTCGAGTTAACTGTGTAACAACCCTAGTTCTAGATCATTATTTAATAAGGTGCAAAATTTTGAAAAAAAAATTCATACATGAGGGCCTATAGACCGCATTTCTGCCTTAAAATAACCAAAGAGTATGTATTCTCTAGGCCAAAAGAGGCAAAACGCGAGCCAAAAACGCGACTCACTTTTTTAAGCAGAAAGTGGAGTAACGTTTGTTCCAAATGGTGATCTGGAACATGGTCCCTACCGGGATATCTTTTCGCCACAGGTTCCCGTTCATGTGTTAAAAGGAAAGACTGTTCATACAAAGACAGGGACCTCATTTTTTGCGAATCGTTCATTTTTTTCACTCGTTTGCGTCAAATGAGATACAAATTACTTTGCAATACCTTTTAAAACTGTGCAATATACAGCATATAACAAATTGTTGAAGAAAGAAAAGCACTGCTAATTGGCACTTTTTTGTGTAACGTGCTGGCATTTCTCTTCTAGGACACTAAATGTGTTACGAAAATACGTTTGTGCCCGTCTCAATAACGCTATTTTTGCAGACCTACCACAAGGTACGCCTTAAAAAACAAATGGTCTCAGAAACAAAAATATAAAGGCGCAAATTCGAAAAATGTCACAAAAACTGCCAAATGCCCATAAGCTCACAGAACTCTATCTTTTCAAGTTCGACCTGCTGATAGGATAGGTATGACATTTTTTCTAGGTTAACTTTCGACGTCTTTTGCCCAACTTGATTCGCCAGTCTAGTCCAAACAGTCGCGACCAGCAGCTCTAGATTACCTTGTCGCGAGCGGCCACGGCCACCAGCTCGTGAATTGGAAAAGGGGAATGGAGGGGATATTTGATCCTTTGGATCCGCAGGGAATCGCCTTAACCAATAGGCCACCAAACCCCCGGCTGGGAAAGCGAAGAATTTTGTAGACATCACTTGCGTCGAAGACGCAACAACCTGACGCCCTTTTGGTAGATACAGTCGACTCTCGATAACCCACCACCCCCTCAAGTTTGTTTTCCCCTGGGTCCGACACTTTTTTTACCTCAATTTTTGAAAAATTTTGCCGAATATAATCCGTCAACCTGATGCGAAATATTGCAAGGATTCCGATTTTGCCAGTCATTTTTAAAAATGTTTTTTTTTAAAAATGCCATTAAGACCCGCGCCTCTCGATAACCCGCCGCCCTTCTTTCAAAGTAGGGTGGCGGGTTATCGATAGGCGCGGATCTTAGTGGCAAAAGTTTTAACACTTTTAAAAATGATCAGCAAAATCAAAATCCTTGCAATATTTTGCACTAAACTGACGAATCATATTCGGCAAAAAATTTCAAAAATTGAGGTAAAAAAGGTGTCGGACCCAGGGGGGAACGAGCTTGAGGGGGGTGCCGGGTTATCGAGAGTCGACTGTATTAGCATTTGGACTGTCAAGTTACGCATTGTACGTACTTTTTTACGCTTTTCCTTGCGATAAAAAACATTTTCCAACTGCTTGATGCTTATTTGAATTTGTACTTAGCAAGTTTATTGGCGAAATGTTTATATTTTGCTTAAAACATATATTTTTTTCACATGTATTTTATAATTTATCAGCCCAACAAAGTATTTATTGTCAATGAACTCAATGGCAGAAGACCATTCTGCTGCATTCACAAGCATACTCAAGCAATGTTCTCAGGATTCAGAGCAAATGCTGCTGGAAACTCGAAAGTTTTTGGCCTATCTGAATGAAGTTAAGCAAGGCGAGAAGACTGATGGAATGGGCTTGTTGGATGTCAAGAACTTGGAAATGGTCAGCTATATTACTAATACTTTGTTGTTGATGTGCAGAATGAGTCTGGCTGAGTCCATTGAAGGTAGGTGTTTGGGCGTTTAACTGAGAGTATTAAGCTATTTGTTTAGGACAGGATTGCATCACTAGACTCATCAAGCACAGAACCATCATTGAGAAAATTAGACCTTTGGAAAGCAAGTTCAACAAACAGATCGAAAACCATCTGGACTCGAAAAATAATGAGGAAAAACAAATGAGTCTTTGCAAGCTAGGTAAACGCATTTTTGTAGCGAGCTTTGATGTCCACATGTTTTACAAATCAGATTTTTTCGAACTTCGTCATATTAAAACCTAGAAAGGACAAAAATATCCAAACTAGACAAATTTTGCTTTTTAAGTGTACAGGGTGTTTCAAGAAATTCGCACACTTTTAAGCATAACTTTCTAGGGCGATTTTAAAATTCTGTAAACGCAGATCGACTCAGTTTTTGATGACATTTTTTGGTATATAATGTAAAAACACGATTTTCGCTTGGTCCCCCTGGTTTCAGTCCTGGTCATGGGATGCATCGGGATGACCAGTGCCGAAACCACAGGGGCCAAGAAAATCGTTTTCACATATAAAAAAATTGTCATCAAAAACTGAGTCGATCTCGTTTACAAATTTCCAAAGCCCAGTTATGGCCGTTTAAAGTGTGCATTTTTGAAACACCTGTGTAAATGATTTGAAGTAGTCTGAGGTGGTTTGGGGTAGTTTAGGGTGTTTTGGAGTGATTCGGGGTTAATCCGATTTTTTGAGGTTTTGAAAAATAAAGCGTTCAGCCGGTAAAGTAAAAATATAATAGCTGTTTTAAACTATTTTGAAACCCATCAGTATCTCTTTCTTCTCCAATAAAGCATTTTCGTCTCATAATTGGGCAAGTTAAATAGGGATTCAAGATATCAGTTTTACTACGCGCACCACCACTTTGTTGTAAGATCACTCTTCTCAAATTCTTTCCCTCTTGGGCCTCTCGTATTTTTTCCTAAATTTTGACGATACCGTCGAACTTGGATAAACCGCTACCCCAAGGGGCGCCGATTTGATGGCGGTTTAGCGGGGGTGCCGTTTTATCGGGCTTCGATCAGTACAGTCAACGCACAACCAAAGGACCCCTTATTCAAAACAAATATAACATGCAACGCAATTTAATCGGGTAAAAAAAGATAAAACAACAAAGAAAAATGACCAAGTCAAACAGAGAGTGAAAAACGAACAGAAAAAATTGACCAAAATTCAAAAAAATTCTTATTTTGGGCAGAAATTTGAAAAATGTTGCAAAATATGTTAGATGGCGGTTTATTGAGGGTAATTTTATTGGACGGGAACGGGTTGGGGGTGGCGGTTTACCGAGTTTGGCGGTTGATTGGAGGTAAACTTTTTTTGTTTCTCTACAGGCCAGCCAAATTTCGTCCTAGGTGGCGGTTTAACCAGGGTGGCGGTTTATCGGAGTGACGGTTTATCCAGGTTCGACTGTATTTGCCGAATGTGATTGACTAGTCAATGTCACTAGTCAAGACCAGCAAGGTTTTCAATGGGTAACATTTAATCTGCCCGCTATTTTCTTAAAAATGCCTGCTAATTTTATAGTTGCATTTTTCTCTACATTTTTGTGCCAATTTTTTAAAACTTTTAACATTATCGTGTAGCCCAAGATCTCAGCTTTCCACCTAAGCTTTCCACCGAGCTATATATATTTATTAAATGATTTCATAAATGATAAGATTTAGAGGTTTGAAAAAATAGGTGCTATTTCGTCTGAACCCCTAAATATATAGATTTCTGAAATCATGCGATGGGGTTGCATAGTTCGTTAGAAAGCTGAGATCTTGGGCTACACGATAATGTTAAAAGTTTAAAAAAAATTCAAAGAAAAATGTAGAGAAAAATGCAAATAAAAAATTAGCGGGCGCTTTTAAGAAATTAGTGGGCATTTTTAAGAAATTAGTGGGCATTTTTCAGAAATTTGCGGACAAAATTAAATACCATCTGTTTTCAATTCTGAAATTCATGCATTAAAATCACCACTTAAAAGTTTTTTTCAGACCCGACCTCATGATCTTGGATAGTGACGGTGAGAGTGAGCCAGACAGTGATGAAGAAGAAGCCACCAACAACACTTCTTCAGTAAAAGTTCAGCAACAACTCAATCAATCCAAACTGCGACCACTGGAAGACATGGAAGACAAACTAGAAAGGGCCAAACTACATCAGTTGAAAAAGGCCAAGAAGCGGGCTTCCAAGAGCAGTCTAATCAGAGACTTAAAAGGGCAGTTGAGTGACCTACCTGAGGAAATCACGGAGTCTGGACGACTGGGTGAATACTATTTTATTCTACAAATACAATTGCAAAATGGGGAAATTTGGAAAAAGGAAATCGTAAAATGGCAAAATTTAACTTTGTAAAAAATTCAAGCTTCTAATAGTGCGGTTATTTTTATACTTCTTCACTCAAAAAAGACTATAATTTCAACAAAATTAGATTTCATTAAGGCATCCTTTTGAATGCCCCGCAGCAAGTCCTTGGCCAAACGGGATGATGAGAAGTGGCCGGCAATTTTTCGACACTTTGAGGGACATTCTTCGACGCATGATCCGCTGAATGATATTGTTGATTTCACTGCAATATTCATCTTGTTAGCGGCACAGTCGGCATCTCCCTTAACATAAATAACCATAACTCCATATACAGATAAGAAAAGTGGGTACTTATACGGTTCCCCGCCCATACCGGAATTTTTTCAAAAACAGGTTTTAACCATTTCTAAGCAATTCTTACACGCTAAAACCGGTAAAAACGTTGTTTCCGACCACTCTCCATCAAAAATGTTGACTTTTTTTTAGGTTTTCTACCTGCCTGCCTTCGGCAGGCAACCTACTTCAATAGGAAGCCCCTTTGGGGGTACATGGTCCGGGCCGAGGGCTGACCCTTTATATATCAAGAAATATATCAAGGAAATTCAACCAATAAAAATAAAGATACATGCGCTGTCTCAGCTGTTTATTTATTTTTTCCAGGAGGAAAATATATATAAAAGAAGAAAGAACATTGTAGACAAACCTGGTAAATTCTACAAATTTAAAAAAATATATGCATATGTAGTAGAGCAACACAGATTTAAAGAAATAGATTATATATAAAATCATTGATCATTGTTATTGGAAAGGTCACGAATTTGACTCCACGAATTATGCATTGCATCACCACCTCCAAAAATTAAAGATATATATTTCTTGATATATAAAGGGTCAGCCCTTGGCCTGACCATGTACCCCAAAGGGCTTTCTATTGAAGTAGGTTGCCTGCCGAAGGCAGGTAGAAACCTAAAAAAGTCAAAATTTTTGATGGAGAGTGGTCGGAAACAACGTTTTTACCGGTTTTAGCGTGTAAGAATTGCTTAGAAATGGTTAAAACCTGTTTTTGAAAAAAATTCCGGTATGGGGGGAACCGTATAAGTACCGAAAAGTGGAAAAAGCACGTTCAAAGGCTTTTTTCATATTTGCCGGACCATCACGAAGAAACACATGGCACCGGCTCTGCTCCATGTTCCATTCGCCGAGAATAGTTCGAATTGCATTATTGATATTGTCGCTAGAATGACACCCTGGCAGCTCCCGGATTGCTAGCACGAACTTGACCCGCTTCCATTCCTGATCCACTCCATGCGCAGTAACGCTAAAACACTCTCGCAAAAAATAACATGTGTAAGAAAATAAAAATAGTTACTTGATAAAAAAGGTATCCCGCCTGCGTAGACCAGATATCGGTGGTAAAAAAAGCCACTCACACTTGTCTTGACTTGATTACATTGGCAACTACTTTGTAGGCTCAAGGAAGGACGATTCTGGAGTAGTGGTTACGTCCATTAAGCTTCTCAGCAGAATTGGTACTGCTGAACAGAGAGACAAACGATCGGCTCTCAATAGAGTTGAACGACACGCCATTTTCCGCCACATAGTTTATGACCTTCTTGTCGAGGAAGCTAAGACCTGAATGAAAGAAAAATAAATATGTTTTAACAAAAGTACACAAAAACACAAACCAGATGGACGCAAAATGACAGGATCCATAGCTACGGCCTCTTACGATCGAACTTGTCGAACTTCTTCTTGTAGTCATTGTGTTGCTTGAGATGGTGGATGAGACCTGTGACACTGGCATCTTTCATCTTGAATTCCGACTTGTTTGATTTTGCCTCTAGATAAACTTTGCAGATCACTGTTTCCCAGTCATTCTTCTTTTCTTTTCGAACAAATCAATCTTCCAGATGCTATGGCCCATGATTGCCTAAACTAAAAAAACGGTTAACGAGTAGAACGATCAGATAAGTGCAGAATCTCCACGATGTCACAATGTACATTTGTTCAAAAAAAAAACAATTACATATAAAGCAAAATATTCAACTAAGTTGATTCAACTTCTCGAAAAAAAAAGTTGTCGAAAATGTCGAGATTCTCGACGAGAAAAAAATGATCGACCGAGAAACGAAAACGAGAAAAGTAAAAACTTCGAGACGAGAAACCGAGAATTCTCGAAATATTCTCGTCTCGAGCTCAACACTAGCTTTCATCCTCCTTAGTAAAAGTGACAAAATTTTTTATTTCCTTTATTTCAAAAAAGAATTTTATTTTTTTGTCTAATTTAATTTCTTTCATTGGATCACTTGCGTGCAATGCTATTACTTTCAACTTGAGGTCCCTCGCCGAAATGCACATATCTTGCATATATATTTTTTTGATACTTCAATAAACTTCAAGCCAAATCTAAAGTTTAGGCAAGCGTGGGCCAGAGTATGTTCAAACATATTTTCCTTACTATTTTATACTTTGAGAAAAAAGTCTGAGTTTGTCCAAACATAAGCTGGCCTACCCTAATCCTAAATATGATAAATACTAAAAATACCCCAAAATACTTCAAGGGTTCTTTTCGGTTATCCGGGGGACCTTTTAAAATTGCTTTTTTGATTTAATATTACATTTTTTGTCCATTTCTAGCCGCTATGAACTTTCGTGATCTGAATTGTACGAACCGAAAATCTCCGTTGAATAGTTATTTTGTCGTTGTTTGTTTACAATAAAAATTTAAAGAATTCAGAAAATATGTAATATTAAATCAAAAAAGCAATTTTAAAAGGTCCCCCGGATAACCGAAAAGAACCACTTCAAGTAGTTAAAGTCAAAATTTTTGGAGAAAAATTAAAATTTTCAAACTAGAAACTCTTTACAAATCGTTTTTATTGCATTTAGCAGAAAAAACTAGTTTAGGACTTTTTGTTGGGTTACTTTTCAAAAATTTAGGGTGGTAGGAAGTGCAACCAGAGAGGTACTCCTTTTGCTTGAAAATTTACTAAGCTTTGGGGACACTCCGATGCTTAAAAAAAAACCTTTTTATGAATCAATCATCATTGCATTTAATTATTAGGCCTATCCAGCAAATCCAAGAAAGAGAAGCAAAAGTACGAGGAAGACTACTTTGTGCGCCTGCAAGCCAACAAAAAAGAGAAACATATAGAGAAAAGGAAGCGTCAAGCACTTGAGTCAGCTTCCATCCTTTCTTTTGGTCACTACATGCCTACTGCTGAGGATGGTCAAAAAGGTGGTGGTAGCATGAGAAAGAAAATGAAACATGGGGGTGGTAAACCACCAGCCAAGTATGCCAATAAGTTCAAAAGTAGGAAAACTGGTGGAGGGCATAGAAAGAAACGGTGAAATTTCGAATTAAAATTGTTGACTTATTGCTTGTTGAATTTAATAATAAAGAAAAAATTTAATTTACTTAGGCCTCGTACACAATGGTGGACTGTAAATTCAACAATCCTCACTCGGAAATAGCCATAACTTTTTTTTTTTTTGACTTCTCAAAAAAAAATTATTTTGGTGCCATCTTGTAGCTGAGATTCAGGGCTACCGAATAGAATATTGATCAAGTTGTTATGAATTGAAAAATGCTAAAAAAACTTCAACAATCCTCACTAATTATCCTCACTCCGAGCGAGTAGCCTATCTGGTAGCCCTGAATCTCAGCTACAAGATGGCATTAAAAGAATGATTTCTGGAAAATTAAAAAAGAAGTTACGGCCATTTCCGAGTGAGGATTGTTGATTTTACAGTCCACCATTGTGAACAAGGCATTAGCGTATTTCCTCTAATAAGACAAACACCTTGCGACGTTCAATTTTTATAACACAGAGGAACACACTTTCTTTTCCAAAATATTGCAAAAATTCCGATTTTAACAGAAATTTTTTTGAAAAGCACGGTAGTTTTGAAATAAAAACTCGCATTGCTATAAGTAACGTTTGTTAAACTTTAATGGCGGAGCCACCGGTCTGTATTGCGAAAATACCATGCTTCGATCAGTGAAATTGGAATCCTTGAGATTTTTCAGAAATCGGAAAACAACTTCAGAATTTAATGTTGAAAAAGTGTTGAAACCCTAGGCGAAAATAAACTTTTTTGGAGTACTTTAATGGAAACACTGCTAGCCTCCGCTGTTTGTCTTTTTATTAGTAGATCCAATTGTAGTCTTCAATTTTCTGATGTTTTGTTGAATATTTTAAAATGAGCTAGTAATTAGTCAACACATTTATTGTCGCAAAAACATGCATATACATGTGATAATGGACAGATTAGAAGAACTTGTAGGCAACTCTAGAAGCCACCACGCAGACGGAGCACAAGATGGAGAGTCGACTCTTTCTGGATGTTGTAGTCGGACAGAGTGCGACCATCTTCCAACTGCTTTCCTATACAATAATATGTAGTTAGAAATGCATTAATGACATTCACCAGAAAACATACCAGCGAAAATCAATCGTTGTTGGTCTGGTGGAATGCCCTCCTTGTCTTGAATCTTTGCCTTCACATTGTCGATGGTGTCGGAGGCTTCTACTTCCAAAGTAATTGTCTTACCAGTCAGAGTTTTCACAAAAATTTGCATTCCTCCACGCAGACGGAGCACAAGATGGAGAGTAGACTCTTTTTGGATGTTGTAGTCAGACAAGGTACGACCATCTTCCAACTGCTTGCCTGAAATTGAAAATTTTGTAATTGAAATAAATTTTGGTTTTATGTTAAACTAACCGGCAAAGATCAAACGCTGCTGGTCTGGTGGAATGCCCTCCTTGTCTTGAATCTTTGCCTTCACATTGTCGATGGTGTCGGAGGCTTCTACTTCCAAAGTAATTGTCTTACCAGTCAGAGTTTTCACAAAAATTTGCATTCCTCCACGCAGACGAAGCACAAGATGGAGAGTAGACTCTTTTTGGATGTTGTAGTCGGACAGAGTGCGACCATCTTCCAACTGTTTGCCTAAAAAATGTTGTTTATTAGAAAAGCTGTTAAGGATTTGTGATTATCAAGGAACTAACCAGCAAAGATCAAACGCTGCTGGTCTGGTGGAATGCCCTCCTTGTCTTGAATCTTGGCCTTAACGTTGTCGATGGTGTCTGAAGCCTCAACCTCCAGAGTGATTGTTTTGCCTGTGAGCGTCTTCACGAAGATCTGCATTCCACCACGGAGACGAAGCACAAGATGAAGCGTAGACTCTTTCTGGATGTTGTAGTCAGATAAAGTGCGGCCATCTTCCAACTGCTTGCCTGCAAAAAAGGAAAGGGTAATAGGTGATACGAAAAAGTCTGTATGTGTAAATCGAGCACCTAACTAATTATATCCAGCCCTTTTTTCAATATTTTTTGCAAAACAAAATGGAACACCTAGTTATGGAATTCAGCACATACCATATTTTTTTCTAATTGAGCGGATCCCTTGACTTTGAGGACATATATCTCAGCCCACAGTAAATATTCGCAATTTTTTTTTAAATTTTTCTTATCTTCCGCTAGTTCTACGGATTCCGTTTTTTCAGATTTTGGATTTTCACCGAAAAATCTTGAGATCGACCTCAATTTTTTTCGATTTTCAGGCATGCAAAAAATTTAGCGGCCCCGCATATTTAAAGGAAATACGGTAACTTTTATTTTGCTCATCTAAGGCTAATTTTGTATCGTAAGTACACTTTTTACGTTTTTTGTCAACAATTTCACCCGAAATTCGACCTAATTGTTTTTTAGCGTGCAAAGTAGCTATTTTCTAGCTTTCTAGACCAATAAAACAACCAATTGCTTGAAAGTCCACAAAAATGATTCTGCACACAAAATAAGCCTCGCATGAGCCAAATAAGAATAATACATTAGAATCAAAAATTAAGAGCAGGAGTTGTTTTTTGATTTGTAAAAAGTTTTGAAAAAAATAAGATGTTAGTTTTCAAAAATTTAGTACCATAATTCAATCTCATCTTTTTATTATTTGCAGTTAATCTTAATTTTTACAAAAAACATACCAGCAAAAATCAATCGCTGCTGATCTGGTGGAATGCCCTCCTTGTCTTGAATCTTGGCTTTGACATTGTCGATGGTATCCGAAGCCTCCACTTCCAGAGTAATGGTCTTGCCAGTTAGAGTTTTCACGAAAATTTGCATCTTTAGAGTTTTGAATAGGACTTGATTTCAGAGCTGAAAATTGATATTATATATGAATATTTTTTGTTATCTAGAAAATTCAAGAAAGACGCAAATAATTTCGAAAGAAAAATTACAAATAATATGAATGAGAAAAACACTGCTGACTAAACACTACTGACTGTGCTAGGCAACAACAAGCACCACATGATAAGATAGAAAATAATCGATGTTGCATATCTGGAAAGTTGATGCGAAGGCGCGCATTCAAAATTGAATAACAATGTTTAAATGCAAATACCGTATAACCTCCATTAAACGGGCAAGCCCGTTTAATTTTCAACACTAATCCCTTGAACATCAATTTGAACATCACTTTTACATCAAGTCTCTCACAACCAAAATAATTTGTCCAGACAGACGAGAGCTCAGAGTCGAAATATTTTGCGGTTATCGAAAGCTACCAAAACTCTCGAGATTTTAATTTTTTGCGATGGTCAAAAACCCCTCTGTTCGATTTCAACTCGTCTTAAGTTCTTGCTAGGGTTGCGATAATCACCAATGATTTTTTTTGGGAATATTCCCGGGAAAATTCCTAAAAAGCGGTGATATTCTTATTCGAAATCGGAAAAATCGGAAAAAATGACAAATTTTGAATTTAAATCTTCGTTGTCTCGAGAGGAATTCAATTTTTGGTGTATAGCACTGGTTTAGGTTGGTTAACAATTGGTTGGAAAGTTTCCTTAGAAAAGTTTCCAAGAAATTAATCCAATCGTGTGCTGAATTCGCCAAGATCTTACTTGGAAGACTTGCAAGTGCAACGGAAATGAGATATGAGACAGACTAGAAAAAGAACAGAAAATATGCCAACATCCTTGTGTATATGGTTGTATAAACCGTATTTGAAACAGAGCCTGACTTTAATTCTCTTTAATGCAAAAATTTGTGTTGTTAACTTGTTTCACTCATAAAGGGGCGTTCTCCCCTGTTCAAAATTTGACCCCGCCAATTTAAAAATTGTTCCTAATCATTACACTTCTGTAGGGGTTTTCAACTTGGTTTCTAACAAAACTATACCTAAAGTTAAATTCTAGGCCTTGTTTTGTTAGAAACTAAGCTTAAAAATCTGTACAGAAATTCAATGATTAGGAGAAATTTGTGAATTGGTGGGGACAAATTTTGAACAGGTGAGCATGCGTCTATAACAAAGTTGTAAGTTGATTTTAGTTCAGTCTTTATTTGTTCAATTTAACTGAGATATTCTGATTGTGCCCTTTTATGAATTTTCCATAAAAGTGGGATTAGAAAGGTGATTTTTGTAAAAAATGCCTTGAACAATTAGACCAATTAGCTTTAAAACTTAAGCTCGTTTTTTGTATTGATTCCGTGTTTATTCTAATAAGGCCTAGACCATTTACCTGGAACTTTAATTTTTTTCTTCGAATTTGATTGTTATTGTCCGGTATGTAAATAAAAAGTTTCGTGGTCAAACTTCATTTACATTTACAAATAAGAAAAAAATAAGAACCCAGTCTCTATTATCCAACCCCCCTTCCCAGTCTTTGATAAGGACCCCCTGAGAGAGGAGGAGTTGAAAAAAGGCCCTTATGGCTTAATTAGAATAAATAAGGTAATCAAAATGCAATACAAACAATTGTAATGTTTTTATTAATAACAATGCGTGAACACCAAAAAAGTGGCAACAAAAGACAAAAATATTGTAGTTGAATGTTTTAAAGTTTAGTCGACAGCAGCAGTCAGTAGAAACAAGTTGAGCACAAGTTGACCAAGAGTGTAGAGCACAGCCACATACATAGCACACATATAGCCACACACGCAGACACATAGTCCAGGAAAAACCGGTAGACAGTTGAGAAAATCAGCAAAGGTAGAATGGAATGGTCCAGTCGACAATAAGGTGTAGCACAGTAGTTAAAAAAGTTAATGACAGAAAAATACTATGGTAGAGCGCTAGCACGGAACCAGAGTTTATGCCCTGTAAATAAAGTTTCATTCAATTTGATCGAGCGTAAGAAGGTGAATCAATAAAAACTGCGAAAAGAAAAATGCTAAAACTTTGTACTAAAAACAAGTTGAAAATTTATTTCTTAGATTGTGGCATGTAACTTAGCTTCTATAAATGTGCAATACTTGAAAATTAGTTCAGTAACAAATTTAAAAAAATTTATTTAAAAAAACTGTGCCCACAGGCGGATTTGGATCAGCAAACCTGAGTAATGCAACCTGCCTTTTTCCATTGCCGAATCGCCTTTCCTCCGACGACTTATCAAGCACAACTACGGACAAGCAAAGGTTATTGTTTTTGAGCTCTAATATCTTGTTGAGCGGACTTAATTTAATTGATTTAAGCTTCCGTCGCTTCATGATGTCGGCGCTGAGGTACCGATAAAAGCAAACAATTGCGTTGAAGATCTGCGTTCATTCGTCCGGGGCCAGCAACTTTCTCTGACACTAGATGAATTCTCAAATAAAGAACACTCTCTTTTGTGGTATTTTTTACTTGATTCAAGTGCTTACTGGCCTACAATGATTTTTATCTATCTGAAGCGTTTGAATTCCGATCAAAAGTTCTGGCGATTCTTGGATAAGCACACTGATGACAACATCGCAGAGGAAATAAACTCAATCTTAGTAGACAAGAACGATGTGGTGGCTGAGACTCACGATGGAGCTCCAAATCTAGCCGGAACAAAGGGTGGATGATGCGTGAAGGCAAATATAGAAAGGTTATTTTAGTTGTCTTCATGTACTAATTTTTCTATTTGAATCAAAGATTGATTGTTTTAGTTTCCATTGTTTGTGTCATGTTCTTCATCTGGTCGTCTGGTGTCATCAACAAAACTGCAATTGTGTAGTCGGTGGTCGAGAAAGCTGGCAAAATCGGCATTGGCTTTCACCGCACTCCAACAGATATGGCCGCGTTCCGGGAAGTCCAATGAGTGGAATCAACTACGCTGACACTGGTAAGATTAAACATTGGTTCTCGTAGTTGTCAATGCTAAAATATAACTTTCTAGCAAATCAAAACAAGGTGGAATTCTACGCTGGAGATGCTCTCGTCCGTGCTGCGCCACAAAACTAATTTGCTGAAGTATGCCGAGAAATTTCCAGGATGCACCATTTCCAAGCACATCAAGAATATGTCGGAGAATGATTTCGATGAGATCGGAGATGTAGTTGAAGTTTTTCAGCCGTTCAAGGACTGCACAAAAATGGTCGGTAATCAAATTTTCTTGTTCTCGTATCTGTTAATAACGTAGGTTTGAGGCCTCATATCAAAATGCTCCGCTGTCATGCTATCCATTTTTTGTCAGAAAGTCTGAGTCTGAGTCTGAGTGTCTGAGCACGAGAATCTCTTCGGTGAGTTTGCAGTCAACATGAATGAAAGCCTGGAGGTCAGAACAAGGGAGCTGCTCAATCAATCGGAGGTGGGATATGCTGCGTTTTTTTATTCTCGACTAAGCTACAAGTAGGTGATTAAGATGTATTATGATGTATTGAAATAACATTTCTGTTTAGATTGTCAAAGCACAAGTGGGAGTACATCAAGCAAGAAATAATCGATCTATTGTCGAAAGATGCGCCACAGTCAGCTTCTACATGCCGACAAATTCCAATTCAATCGACAAGTGAACTATGGGAAGAAGGCGATGAGGAGTTCATGCAAGAAATCTTGGAGGGCGGAGATGCAGTCGTGGTTGGTTTAATGCTTTGTTGGTGTATATATTTTCAAATATATTTTAGGAAGAAGTCAACCGATACCTAAGCGAAACGAAGTTACCTTTGCCGAGGCCGGATGTTCCTAGACACGAAGAGATGTACAATTGGTGGGCAAGCAAGGCTGTGCGTTTCCCCTCATCTGGCCTTTCTAGCTCGCAAATATTTGGCGATTTCTCTCTCGAGCGTGGCGTCTGAAAGGTGCTTTTACAAGGCTAGTCTGCTCTTCACCAATTCTCTTAGGTCTCGTTTGGCAAAAGCAAACAGCGCCTAACCTCATCATCATCAAGGCAAATTTGGCGGATCGAATTATAAAAAGGGCGAGCAAAAACAACGAAGGAGAGCCTAGTGAAATTGTTAATATTTTGTTGGATGCGGATGCTTGATTGTTCTTCGGTTCGTTTGTTCAATAAATTTATTTGGATGTATGTGGTACGATTGGGTGGGACGTAATTCTATTTGTGTTCATAGTTCGTTTTTCTAGTCGTTCCATCGTTATACTGCAATTTTCATATAAAACATGGTGGGAGAGCGTGGAAAAAATTTCGACTATTCGTATCGAACGACTATTCGTTCGAAAAATTCGAATAGTCGATTTCGACTTATCGACTATTCGAATTTTTTCGAATATTAAACGTCTAATCGAATCGACTATTCGAGAATTTCGACTATTCGACAATCCTAGTCGCGGGTCTTAATTTACAGGTTCCTGTTTTATCAAATGGTTACAGGTCTCTGTGCTAACAACGGCCCATGATAAGATGCATGTAACAGTGATTCTGACCGCCGATTCAAATGGAAGAAAGCTCAAACCTTTATGTATTGCTGCGGAGGAAAAGACCGGATGTCAAGATCGTTGAGAAGTACAACAACAATTTGAATCTTTCGTGGGCAGGCCGAACTTGGATGGATGACTCTCTGACGGGGGGATTATCAAACTTTTGGCAAACTTAGCAAACTTTTGGGTATTAATTAACTAATTAAAAACTTTGTTAATCCATGTTACTTCACCATCAATTTCTGATCTCTAATTGCTGATTTTTGTGAATTGGGTAAAGGTAAACTGAGAGATTGAAAGAATAAAGCGACAGTCTCCAATAGAACGATAGTCTCTAATAGAGCAACATCCTAGTGGGTGATTAGAAAATAAACCAACATGTCGTTCTATTAAAAGAAATACGGTAAATTTTTAACTGTGTACAAGTTTGGTTACATAGCAAAACAGGTGTGTCAACAAATATGGCTTTGAATGATATTTCAAGTAAGTTTAAGTCACTCTTGCTTTTGCGATTCATGGTGAACGCCGAAATTTTTTAACGGAGAATTGTCTCCTTTATTACCGGTGGTTTGCGAAAACACGGACCAAAATATATGGTTTATTTCACACAAATAAATGGCAATAAATCAAATTAATCTCGACACAACAACAAATCAAGTGGTCTCAGAAATTTAAATAAAATCTAATTTAATTTTACTTTTGAGATTTGAGATTCTGGCCGATTTCTGGTCATCTGGATCCGGCTGGTCAATTCAACCGCGATCGCGACACCCGTAAAAAATTTTCATGGTTAGGAACTTTTTCGCAGGGTAGGCCAGCGTATGTTAGGACGTAATTAATCATGTTTCTCCAACCATAAGAAAGTTAGAAAATCTCATTTAAGTCCCTCCTAACCAGGGTGGTATACTCGACGATTACCTCAGCCGGCTGACTTTCGGAAATTTTCCTCTGCCTTAAAAATTTCACCCGTCAAAAATTTCATCTCAGCCATCAGTCAACAGTGATTCCACCATCAAAATCACCATCGAAGCCTGCGAAGGAGTTCATGTTTTCTGCTTTGTGGATGCCAAAGCCAAGTTTGGCTATAGTAAAGAATAGGGTTCCAAAAATCAGCTTGTTCCCCCCTGTTGTTTTTACAAATAAAACAACAGGGGGGACCAAGCTGATTTTTGGAACCCTATTCTTCACTAGCGCCGCCAAGTTTTCTCAGGTAAGTTTCTTCAGATGCAGTAATGCGAGTGCCTAGTTCTTGTCAGAAAAGGTTTTTTGGATTGATGCTATATACAAACTGCAATTCTTCAATGGTTCCAAGCGTCATTGCCAGCTGATAATAAGAGAAAGAAGCTTGCTGAGGGTTGGATTCAACATAGGAGGAATCACTTGTGCTGGACTGGCTCAGGTAGCTTTTGCACAGCTCATCGCACGAGCAATTGAAAAATTAGCCAGATTTTTGCCATTGAGCTTAGAGACAATTTTCTTCACGTAACTTTGCCTTAAAACTTTATTTTTAGCCATTTTTTAAATTAAATTTATGCTTGAAAACCTAAAAAAATAACATAACAAAATAACAAAAGTATTTTTTGAGAAAATTTGGTCTAGAAGTTTTTAGATGACAAACTTACATTTGCTTCTTGTAGTCCCTTTTTCTTTCTTCCAACTTCTGCTCAGCTTGATTTTGAAGACTGCACGTCGGAATTCGGCTTAGCCTCAATCATTGCAAGCATTTGGACATGGGTAAGTTTGCGCAGGCACGTCACTTCCTGTCTGAGCATAGCCAATTCCTTCAGCAGAAGGTCTAGATCTGACATTTTTCGCGCTGTCTCCCTTAATACGTAACTTTTAAGATGAAATTGTAGAAGTGGTAACTTTTTGTATCTTGGTTATTTGTTTCTCAAGTATCCCTTGTTCCCATCTGCAGTTTTTAGTATTTTCGTTTCGAAAATTAATTAAATTCGTGTAAAATGTGTAAAAAAACAAATATTTTTAACAACAACGAGGATCAAGAAATATTTAAAAAAAGTATTCTATGTAGCACCCGGCCATTCCTTTATATAAAAGGCTAGAGTAGACTTTATGCTACAGTGGGTTAGTCAAACAAGCTTTTTGGTCACACTTACCGTATTTCCTCTAATAGAGCCCCCTCTAATAGAGCCCCCTAACTTTGAGGACCTATATCTCAGCCCAGAGTCAATTTTTTGCAAAGCTGTTTTACGCGTTTTCTTAACTCCCACGAACTCTACCGATTGCACTTTTCAGATTTTAGTTGAGCACCCAAAAATCTCGAGATCGAATTCCAAATTTTTCGATTTTCGGGCATCCAAAAAATAAAGCCCCCGGGGGCTCTATTAGAGGAAATACGGTATTACTGTTAAGGCAGCTTAGAAGAAACAATTTGGTCTGTTTTTTCTGAAAAAGCAGATCCTCAGCTTTCGTTGGGTGTATCGGGTTCATCGAAAAATAAAATCTCATAAAAAACCAAATTTGAAAATAACCAAAAATTTAAAAATTTCAAAAAAACTGTCAGACTCGAAATCAGCGACCTAGATTGACGAATCACATTTGAGAAAACATTTTGTAATTTACGGATTTTTCAACTTGGTTTCTAACAAAACTTTACCTAAAATTAAATTCTAGGCCTTGTTTTGTTAGAAACCAAGCTGAAAAATTTGTATAGAAGTTCAATGATTAGGAAATTTTTTTGAATTGGCAGGGACAAAATTGTGAAACGGGTTAGCTGCCTCTTTAAAAGTATTTTACACTACCGTTGTTTAAAACAAAACTGTTGCTATTTACAAAAAAAATATTGTCAAAATCGAAATTTTTTCAACAAGACTAACCACAGACAAGTAAAAAAAGACTTTGTAATTTGGGCCAACAAAATGTCGGACCCTAGATGGTAACAATTTTTTTGGATGTCGTTCAACTAGTAGTCGACTATAAAAATTTAAGTTTAAAATTAAAAAAAAAACATACAGTTGAGGCTGTTCCAGATTGTCAAGCACATCTGTAAGAGCAGCAATAAGTTGCCGACACCCTCTTCTTAAGTAGCCAAGGGCGAGCTTCTTAATCTGATCCTTTAAAGGTTCCGCGATCCAAATGAAAATCTGCAAGACAAGTGATTAAAATTGGTTTTTAAGAAACACATTTTCTTTATTTATATGCCCCTATCTAATTTCACAGAGGCCTATTAATAAAGTAAAAATTCGGTAAACAAGTAGAAGTTAAAATTCACTTTGCTGGGAAAACCACTGAACGATAGTAAGTTGATCTTTAGCCTATAATCGCTTTCTTGCGACAGGCACTGATTGGTGGAACCTGAGATTGTAACTTATCAAAATCGTTTTCATAAATTCAAAAAAAAAAGTTTGAACATACCAGAGCTGTTGACAGTGGCAATGATCGGCAACACGATGTTTCCACAGCTTATGGTTTTGTTGCCATCATCTATTGTTGTCATTTGGGATGGCAAACTCAATTCTTTGCGCAAGGATTCCCCAATTCAGATTTTAGCATCAGCATCGGGCATTTGATGTGCAACAAAACCCAGTTGTCTAATAGGCGACAGGCCACCAGAGGAACAGGCCACCAGAAGAAGATTGCACTGGCAAGTAGACAACAAATAAATAGTCAATTGAGTGACCAGAGGCTGATTCAACACGGCATGACTCCAGCCAAAGCTATCTCGAGATTATTTTCAACAGCCAACTAAACACGTAAAAATATTAACCAAATTAAGATATAATTTTCAAACCTTGACAGACACGGAATTGATATTGCTACAAGTATCTATTCCAGCAACATATTTTCTGCCACATACACTAAGAGTTGTCTTAAGAAGGGGCACAAACACCAGCTGTCGATGAGAAGCCATTCCAAAATCTCAAATTGTTTTTTTTACTTCAGTCAAAAAATGATTTCTTAAAACTACTACCTAATGGATGGATAAAGGACACTAAGAGAATGGATATTGTGTTTAGGCCACAAATAATTTAGGTGATCTTCACTAACTTTAGCCAAATTAGCTGAATCGTTTAAAACACGGAAATGCTAGTTATTTAGAAGTTGAATATATAATAAGTCTCAGTTCAGATTTTTTTCTGACTTTAGAGCGGAGGTTGAGATAAGGTGGCTTAGTGGTTGATAGGCGGGTTTTTGTATTGTTGACTATTTTTATTCATTTGAGCCCAAAATGATCGAAAATGACCGAAAAAGTCAACGGTCCAAAACTAAACCTTACCACTCCGCCACCCAAACCCCATCCCCCTCCCCCAACTCAAAATAGTTTACATTAAGCGTATTACAGTCAACCCTCGATACAACGATACCTCGATACAACGATACCCTCGATATTACGATACTCCTGTACAGATTTGGTCGGTTCTGATAAAGAATGGTAAAGACTAGACCCTCGATACAACGATACCTCGATACAACGATACCTTCGATATAACGATACTTTTTGCGGGTCCTGACTAATAAAAGCAATCTCGATATAACGATACCTTCGATTTAAGATCATTTTTAAGAAAAAAAATTAATGAATTTTTAAATTTCAAATGCCTTTTTTTCTTGCAGAGTACACTTTTCTTTTTCTGCACTGCTTAATTGGAAGAAGTTCTATCAAGAGCGCAAAAAGAAAGAACAACAGCCGAAAATTACCAATTTCTTCTCTTCTAACCGTTAATAAAAGTGCTTTTGTTGAACATTGTTGTGCTGATACAGCCAAGCCTCGATATAACGATACCTTGTCAGATTTTCGGTCTTAATAGCCTCGATATAACGATACCTCGATACAACGATACCCTCGATATAACGATACCCAGGGCCGGTCCCTTGGGGTATCGTTGTATCGAGGGTTGACTGTATATAGAGAGTAGACTATGAAAATAAAACCCAACAACTAATTATATCTTTCTAGAAAGACAATAAAGAAAAGCTAAAACTTTTGAAACAACTTTTTCTTAACAACACCAAAAAAATGATTAGAAAATTAAGACAGTTCTCTTTCTAGTCGGAATAGAAGTCAGAGGAAATATTTGTAACAGCATCTATACTCTGTTGAAAAAAAAACTAAACATTAACACCAACATTTACACCAAATTTCGGCGATAAAATCTTTACTATTACATCAAAACAGGGAATTCAAAAAATTTGCAGAGCTTGTAGTTTAGCTACATAGAAAAAAATCTGCTCACAATCTTTTTCAGAGCGTCGATAGAAAAATTAAACTAACCAATATTACTAGTAGACCTTCAACTACATAGGTCCTTCCAAACAACTAATTTAACTCATTTTTGCAGGAATTGAACACTCTTTTCACTAGAGGTCATAAGCAAAAAATACAGAAAATCGCAAAAATCAAGCTTTGAGTGGGGAGACATTTATGGATACCTTTTTCATTGGCTTCTACTATGGTTGGGATACCGATTGTTAAGTTAAAATGGAGGTTATAATGCCGGTAAGGGAACGTCCATAAATTATGTCAGACTGACAGCCCGGTTTTGGGGACCCCCACCCCCTGTCAGAAGATGTCAGAATGGGCTTGACCCCCCTATTAAAATCTGACAGTTTTCTGACACAACTTTAGACTTCCAAATTTTACATTGTATATAATGTTTAATAATCTAAGAACTCAACAATCATGCAGAAAATTTACAAAATTGTTTTCAAAAGGTATTTTTATATTATAGTTGCATACTGAAATTTCAATAGCATACAAAATAGTTTTTTTGTAAATATGTGTTAGCTTGGTCTTGACTCACTCATTCGCCTCTTCTTTTCTAAGGCCTTGTTTTTTTGATGCTTGAGACCATTTCATTGGCCGAAAGGATATCCAACTTTCGGAGCTTCAGGTATTGGCTCATAAAGTAGACTGCAGATATTAGCACTATCACAGTAAGCCCATAAAAAATGGGCGGCGGTAAATTGCCCCTCTTCAGATTGCCCCTCGGTAAATTGCCCCTCGGTAAATTGCCCCTCCGGTAAATTGCCCCTCCGGTAAATTCCCCCTCCGGTAAATTGCCCCTCCAAATTTGTCTTGACATGATTCTTATCAAAAGCATGTTTAATTTTTTAAGCGTTGTGAATCACTGAATCAAAAATTAAGCTGAGAATGTTGGCTGACCAGTTCCATGCTGTCTCCAATGATCGCACGTGGCGGTTCTTTGCTCTCCTTAGCTTGCTTTTGCACTGCTCCCTGCATTCTTTTGAGCTCTACTCTGATCCTGTCGGCGTAATGATTGTGAGACGTCGTTACTTTGACCATGCCTTCGATAGTTGAAGCTCTTCCTGTTCAAAAATGACATCAAAACCAAAAAACATACAGAAAAATTTAAACATACCTGGGCATTTGCTCTCCACTTTTCCATCCGCTCCAAATTTGTGAAAGATGCAGTGCCAATAAGTTCGCTTTCCTTTCTGATACTTCTGCCAGTAGAGATAATCTTCGAATTGTAGCATTAGCTTGTTCTTTTCGCTTAAAAGCATCTCCATTTTGAACTGAATCAAAAACTACAGTCAACTGTACAAACTAGAGTTAACTGTACAGTCACAGTTAACCGCAAGCCAAATTTAACTTACCGGCTTTTGATTAGGTATACGCACTGTGGTAAGTTACCGGTAAGTTACGAGTAACTTACCGCTTCCCAACCCTAGTTTCTACCTCTGACCTCCTCCATAGGTCAGTATAGAGGGTCTATCAGTATAGAGATATCAAAATTATATACATAGTTATTTTATATTATTTTTAAATCACTACCGTCCTCTCTGAAATATGATTATTTCAGAGGTGAATGAAGCTCTGAAATAATCATATTTATCAATTGATCTGCTTGTGTACTGTATATACCTTCTTCCTCCATTGAACCATCCGCTGTTTGAGCACACTCTTGTTTGATCCAAGACGCTTTCCTTCCTTCAAGCAAACCTATCCTTGAAGTGCGGATCCAGGAACATGGCAGGACCATGTTTCCTAAAATCAAAATGTGTAAATTAGCCAATTTCATAGAATTTTCTCATATACTTTTCATATTCGACATCAAATTTCTCCGTCAACAAACCAAGAAGACTAGCTCGAATTGATTGCAACTCATTATCAGCAGCGGCATACACAGAGCTCGAGCGATTGGAAACTGGATAGAAAGTGGCTCATCGGCTCGGCACATCTGTTTTGAGGCTGACTCGAAAGGGTCTAGGAGTCTCACCATCTTATTGACTGTTGCCCTTATTGACTATTCATCCTTCTCCAGATTTAGCTCGGTCTTATACAGTCAAACCTCGATATAGTGGCCCCCACCTCAAGTTGGTTCCCGTCTTGGGTCCGACACTTTTTCACCCTGATTGATTTTACCAGTTTGACAGTTGTCCCAAATATCGAGTTCCGATTTTTTCAGTCGTTTTTATAAACTGAATAATTTTTTCTATTTGAAAATGAAAACCCGATATAGTGGCCCTTTAATTTTTCAATAGGGGCCACTGTATCGAGGTTCTCATTTTCAAATGGAAAAATTATTCAGTTTTTGAAAACGACTGGAAAATCGAATCTTCACGATATTTGGGACCAGACTGTCAAAACAGAAGTGGTAAAAAACTTCGAAAATCAGGGTGAAAAAAGTGTCAGACCCAAGGCGGGAACGAACTTGAGGTAGGGGCCACTATATCGAGGATTGACTGTAATCGAAAATGCACAGAGATTTGTTTCGACGTGACCTTTGAGGCAAAAAACGCGGACACCTTCGAATTATCTTTGTTTTTATTGTTGTTAAGGGTAGTATTAAAACGACTTGCCGACTACTTGCTGGGTTTATGAGCAAATTTTTAACAGACTCTAAAATCTTCATATTTGGCATTTCAAAAATTTTTTTAACTGTTTTGTAGATTTTGCCGTTCTGCATATAATAGTTGAAAAAAAATTTTTGAAATGCCAAATATGAAGATTTTACAGCCTGTTAAAAAAGTGTTCACAAACCCAGCAACTAGTCGGCAAGTTTTAACACTACCCTTGGAAGAAGGAAGAATTCCAACCAGTAGGCACAGTGATACAGTCATTAGAGTCAATTAGATTATCAGTCAATTAGATGCATGTTTTAGAGAATGAAGAGGAAGTTCGAGTTGTTGTTGCTTCTGCTTCAGTCGATCAGTTCAGTCGATTGCTTTCAGTCGATTGCTATGTTTAAAGTGTCCCACCAAACTACGACAGCGCTTCAGAATTGCAGAAATGTCCTTCTCCTCTGGGTTGTGGGAAGAGATTTTAGCCTAACTCGTGTGGGATGGGGTCCCAAGCGGGACCCCGTCTAGTTTTTAAGTATCTTTGAGTTTTTGCATAAATACTTAGAAGGTAACTTTGCTTTCAAACTTATGAACTGTTTTTGAAAAGACGGGTGGTAAGACCTGGGCGGTTAGGCTCAGAATTTTGCGCTGAACAAGATAGTGCAAAAAAACTAGAAAAAGCCACTTTTCGCGGGTCAACTGCCCCTACGAACCAGCCAAGTCAAAATTTTTGAGTATGCAACTTCGAAGGCACAGATCTCATCAATTTTTAATATCAATTTTAATAATTCATAAATCGAAAAAAAGTGCAGATCACGGGCTTTCCAATGAGGTATCATCGAGAATATAAAGATTTTAGTTCAAAGAAATAATCGTGTCATTTTTCAAAAATGTTGTTAACACTTTAACGTGCCAAATAACGTGTGATAAGGCCATTCGTTAACTCAACAGTATATGTCATTCGACAGAGCAAGAAAAACTGCACCAGAAAAAGCTTTGAGGTAAAGTAAAAACAGGTTTAGAGTGTTTAGCAAGATGACTACTGCCCTCGTAGATGGTATCCGCATATGTTGGAACACAGAAAAAAGTATTTTAATTTTAAACCCTTTGATGTCCGCGAAATGATTTTTGTAGCAAAAGAAGTAAGCTACCCTGCAACACCATATGACCTTAACTTTGCGCAAGGTAAATGTCTTTGACCTTTTCACGACTTCTTGGGATTAGCTAACACTTGTGAAAGCAATGAATGTATCAACCCTTTTTTTTTCGTATGTACCGACTGTACAACAATGCTCTGATTACGATTAATAAATCCAATTTCCTTTAAGAATCTCTTTTCATAACACGATCATTTCTGTTGTCAAGTCTTCATTCTATCAACAATATTTTGAACACCTCCAGACGTCACTTTCAGTATCGTGTCCTTGACAAGAGCTCCTTCAGCAAGATCACTCAATATTCTCGATCCTGTGGCCAAACATTCTGTTCCAATTGTTTTACCTGAAGACTTTGTAATAGGTATCGATAAATTTTGAATAGACTATGAACTAGACTAGCAGAATTTTTTTTCTATTAAAGACGAAATTGTGCGTTGCAGGACACATGCGCAACAGAATTCATATGTTGTATTTTTGTACTGTTCCGTCAAACAATTCTTTGTTTGAAAAAAAAAAACAGTTACATCAGAAATATTTTATAAAATGCCATAAATGCTATGCAAAACTGTTGCTAGATCAGCTGGCTGCAGCTGCCCTTTCTTCTGGGGAAGTAGTGGAGTTTCTATGGTTGTTTCCATTTCTTATGGTCCTGCTGTTAAGATCGATGGCAGTGTTAGTGATTTCCAGAGGAGGTAATTGGCGTGCACTTCGCATTATAGGGGACGAAATTATCATTGGCTGCTTTGGTTCAATCTTGTTGTTTGGACTGTGCTGGCAAAACTTGTTCCCCAATAAGTAAAGTCCAGACCTAAAATTATTTTGTTCAAATATAAAGTTTTACTGTCATTATTCACTTTTTACTATATATGCTCTCTTTCAGCGTATATATGTGTTTATATATATATATATATATACATATAATCTTTCGAATAAAAAAATCTCGGCAATCTGGTTGGGGTGTGTGGTAGTTGGTTTGTAGATTATTAGAGGGTGGGGGATTAACAGAGGTTATACGGTATATACTTTATCTATATATATATTTACCCTGTAATCATATTTTTCCTTTTTTGTGTACCTACCATATTAGATGTCCGATAGCAAACCATGTAGCTATATTGTAGCCAATCAAAGTGATCATTTGCCAGACGTCTGTGTCTTTGCCCTCACTTGTCTCAACTACTATTAGAGAGTCATAGTCTATGGAAAAGCGTGACACAAAGTCCTGAAATAGATTGGTCCCTCTCGTTATTTTGGGAAATTCTTGCAAAAAAAGTACAACCAATATATTCACATAACAGATACAGTCGACTCTGCCAATAATGAACGCCCAAAAAGTTCGCTCCCGCCTAAGGTCTGACATTTTTTAACCACGAAATTTTTGTGCGAAAAATCGCAAGGATTCCGATTTTGTCGATGGTTTTTGTAAAACACTATAGTTTCACTATTTAGATCCTCAATTTTCACGATTACGAACGCACATATACAAAATAGGCATTCGTTATTGAGAAAGTTGCGGGTCTAAATAGTGAAACTATGGTGTTTCACGAAAACCGTCGACAGAATCGGGATCCTTGTGACTTTTTGCACAAGGCTGGCCAAAAGCTCTAAATTTCGTAGTAAAAAAGTCTCAGACCCTACGCGGGAACGAACTTTTTGGGCGTTCTTCATAGGGAGAATCGACTATAAGCACCGAAATTTCAACTTCTTTCTTGCTATAGCTACATCACCTTTATCTTTATTTGAAATTTTCTAAAAAATAAATTTCAGTTTTTTACGTCATTTTTAAAAGATAAATGAAGGATTTATAAAAAGTAGGAAGTTAATAGAGTGAATACTCCCTATAGATAGTTCAAACCTGCGTTGATTGGTATTCCTGAGGCAGGTCATTAGAATAATGGTCAGTAGTGTGGTATACACTTCTTTGGCAGGGCATGTGTGCTGTCCTACAAAACCAAAACTAAAATTCAACTTCTTTTTATATATGCTTTTATATACTTTCTACAGTTGTCCACAGCTTGCTTGAGGTCGGAATAGACAGATGGGATCTTGTAAAGCCATTTCTTGGGTCTAGCATACTCCATGTATTTGAGGGCACATCCGTTATAGTCAGACACAGAGCAGATGGAAGAGACATTGAAACGGCGTAGAAACGAGCTGCAAATGAAACGGATTATATAAAAAAGTGAAATCTCGATAATGTTTAACCCGACACTTTTCAACCTCGATTCCAGAGGCATTTTGAAAAATGTGCAAAAGTGGAATTATTGCGATTTTTCGGACAACAGTCGGCTCTTATTTGAACAATTCTGTGGTTAGAACTGTGGTTAGTTTTTCAAGTTCTTGTATTCAACTTATATTCAATAGAAGGCAACTGGCAGAAGCCTTCGAAAATTTAAGTGAAAAAGAGTTGAGCCTAACTGGGGGACTAACTCGAGTGGGTAAAATTATATCGATACTCGACTATATGTTGGTTTGATTTATTTCTGTTAGAGATGACCATGAGCACATTTGACTACTTCTACAGTTATCAATGATCACAATCGAAAAACATCACAAATTTTAACTATTCTGCTGGTTAGCTTTGTCCACGAACATATCTTAAAAGTGTGGCCAAAGCCTTTTTCTACAGCTTCTCTAGTGCTGTGGTTTATTTATCTAAGTCTCTGTTTTGATAAACTTCTCGACACCGGAACGGAAATACAAGGTGGACCAAGTATTCCAGTCGATTCGAAAGGCCTAGAAACTTTTTTTTTTCAAAATTCCAAGAAAACAAATTACCTTGTTTCCTCTAATAAGGCTCCATGCTCTAATAACGCCCCCACTGACTTTGAAGACCTATATCTCAGCCCAAAATTCAAAATCTGTTTATTGCGTTTTCTTAACTCCCACGAGCTCTACCGATTCCACTTTTTCGATTTCGGTTGAGCACCCAAAAATCTCGAGATCGACCTCAAATTTTTCTGATTTTTGGGGGGCTTGAAAAATAAATACCCATGGGCCTTATTAGAGGAAATAGGGTATGGCTCATATGATATCCCTGAATCTGCGGTTTCGTTGGAGACCAAAAGAAATATTCTGTTAGATCTAAGGGCTGAAATTGGTCATTTGAAGCAAACATGACATTTTTAAAATGCAAAATTCATGTTTTTTGGGTTAAATTTTCAACGAATATTTTTTTAAAGATCCATATCGTAAAAAATCTTTAAAAAAATTCTGTAAAGTGGATTTTGTAGCTCTTGATCTGCACTACAACATAATGTCAAACATTTTCCAGAATGACATGCAATTCATCAAAATTTTGACTACTACACTCCGTATGTTGCTAAAAATGTCATGTTTGATTTGAACGAGCATATATCAAGTAAAGTTACTCAATCTCAACTAATGTTTAACAAAATGTTTCTTTTGGTGTCAAACAAAACCGCAAATTCAGGGCTATCGAATGAGTTTAAATTTGTTGTTTAAGAGTTTTGAAAAAAGAAGTTCTAAGCCTATCGAATCGGCTGGAATACTTGGTCCAACCTGTACTGTAACATGTGTTCAATAAGTTCCTGGACAAACTTTAAGGATTCTGTAAGTTATTAGAATTGTGTTATTACAAAATTCCGAAAACACGATTTTGTTGCACTTTTTTGTCTCTTTCGAATGCTGCATTACATTCTTCTTTGTGTTAAGAAAAAGCTGGCAAACATAACGACAAACGAAAAAAGAGAAGAATAATTATTGGAAAAAGAATTTTCAGAAGTTGACGAGCATTTTCATCGTTTTAACATTCTCATCATTTCAGATTTTTAATCTTTCTTTAAGAAATTTTGCTTTTAAAAGTCTATGTCTTTATAATCAGATCTTCGAAAACAGTTTCTCTGAAATGGGTTTTTCGTTTTTGAGTTGCGCTACAATCTCTATATAGTATTTGGGACGGGGAACGTCTGTCGCCAATTTGAGTACATGTTTGGTCACAAAGGAAAACTTTTTTTAGTGTAATATTTTTATTTGCATTTTTATGCTCATTCGAAAGCTCTTTTAATGGCGGAGGACCTTTTGCAATCAGATTTGAAGATTGTTGTGAAAAAAATTGAGATTTTGCACCTTGAAAGTGAAAAGTGGTGGTTTCCAGGGTTAATCTTATGAGTGCCCATTTGGTCACAAGGAAAAACATTTTTAGTGTAATAATTTTATTTGCATGTTTATGCTCATTCGAAAGCTCTTTTAATGGCGGAGGACCTTTTGCAATTAGATTTGAAGATTGTTGTGAAAAAAATTGAGATTTTGCACCTTGAAAGTGAAAAGTGGTGGTTTTCAGGGTTAATCTTATGAGTGCCCATTTGGTCACAAGGAAAAACATTTTTAGTGTAATAATTTTATTTGCATGTTTATGCTCATTCGAAAGCTCTTTTAATGGCGAAGGACCTTTTGCAATCAGATTTGAAGATTGCTGTGAAAAAAATTGAGATTTAGCCCCTTGAAAGTGAAAAGTAGATTTATATTTGAATTTCAAAATACGATATAGGCGCCGATAGACTCCTGCTGTCCCTGGTATGATGGTAACCTTTTGTTAAAGTGTTGATTCCTGAATAAAACTTTTGACTAGTTAAAGTGATGAAAATGCTTGTCAACTTCTCAAAATTCTTTTCTCAAAATTTTTATGCAAAATCTTTTCTCAAAATTCTTTTCTTAAAATTTTTATGCAAAATCTTTTCTCAAAATTTTTTTGTCCCTTCGTTTATTGTTGTGGTTTGCCAGTTTTTTCCCAAAGGGGAACGTGATTGCATTTGAAAGAAGAGAAAAAGCGCAACAAACCTGTGTTTTTGGAATTTTGCAATAACACAACTTTGATGGTTCACAGAGGCTTTAAAGTTTGTCCGGGAACTCATTGAACACCCGTCAGATTTTTTGATAGTCATTGTTAAGAAAGTAAGCGTACGCCAGTGGCTGCGTACGGCTTTTGTACAGGCCCAGGAAAAATACGATCCCATGATATCCTCCTTGCAAGTCAGCGCTCTAACCATTTAAGCTATCAGGTGTTTCTTATTTCTCTGCTATCTGCTCCCACACGAGAATATTTTCTGATTTTGACCTCTTAGACTTCTAATACTTGATTTTTTGATTTTAGAGTCAAAAGCTGATCTTGCCCCAGCTCGATTATCTCACTGACAAATGCCACATTTACTAATTTCTCTACAGTCAAAACAATTAATTATGTCCTAAGTCAATTTTCCCTCAAACTAAATTTACCTGTCCAGATCGCCCTGCAAAGTCCATAGCACAGCTGCCAAAGGCACACAATTGCATTCTCTGACAGCCGCATCCACCAAACAAGGCACATAGCTGGAGTTGCGCATCTTTTTGTCACTGGCAAAAGCTTCTCCAGTGGTCTTACCACACTCCGCTCTTTTCAGGTCTGACACTATCTAAAAAATTAGAATTAGTTTCAAGCAATCAAAATTCTAGAATTTTCCACCTCCTTGCTAACCAAAGCTCTGAGCGATTTCTTGTCCTTTAAGTAGTATGGTTTCTGTAGCTCAGTGGCCCATCGTATCCTGTCTCTGATATCTGGATTTTCTGCAAAAAAAAAAGAATTTATTTGTTAGATTGTTTAAAGACTGTGGCTAAAAGATGGATACCCAGAGATATTTCCAAGCCCGGATGAGAGGACAAATAGTTGGAAACAAATGAGTTCCTGGCAATCTGAAATTCTTAAATGTAAGACTAGTGGACAATATTTTAATTTATAGGTGACGACACATCTACTTTTAGGGGTATACCACCGATTGAATACAAAAACTGATTGGATAACCCGGTTAGATACATCGACGGATACAACGGTTGGATGCACTGAATTACTAAATGTTACCCAAAACGTGGGATTTTAACCTCACCAAACCATGATATTGGTTATTATCTTTATCGAAACTCCTGTAGCACCTATTGTGGTATTTTGTGAAATTTTTGAGTTTACATTGTTGCGCTTTAATTTATTTTAAGTTAGGCTAAGCCTTAGGCTTGAGGTAGTGTTTTTAAAACTGTAAAAAAGTCAGTAAAACGTGTTTGAGTCCGTTCTAGTGTAGTTGGCTCTCCCGCGCTTCAGCTAGAACCATAAAAATGTAAAATAACAAGAATGAAAATTAAAACTGTATCCAATCGTCAGTTGTTCACTTTTAGATGCTCTGTTTGTGGCGCATTTAACTCGCGGTAATCTTTTCGAATCTATTTTAAAAAATTTTAAAACATTTTTTTTGTTTTTTTTAAATTTGTTTCCATATCCAAATTCGTTTAGATATGGTCAAATTAATAAGGGAATTCATTCGGTAATTCACCAAAAAAAGGGAATTTTTCCGAACAAGATTGATATTTTTATAATATATGAGAATCCTTGTAATTTAGACAAAAACTATAAAGGTATACCTGAAAAGTGATCTGCAAGCCTTGAGGGTAGCCTATAGTACTCTGCATATTAGTTTGGTTTAGCTTAAAAGTCCAACAAATTCCGTTCAAAGTCGCAAGAAAGGGTTCCACTTGATGGCAACACTCAAAACCACTCATTGTGACTCCCTAAAACCAATATTTTATCGACAAAAAATTTATTTTAAGACCCAAATGATAATTTACCCGATAGGCACAGCTAGAGATAAAATCCTGGCACTGAATAAGTATTTGCGACAGCCGCTCTTTCAGGCCGGCATTAGGCAGCAACTGAGAAATGGTGGATTCAGCTGATCGCATCTCCTGCGAAGACATGGCCTGATAGTCAGGTGACTGGACCATGGATGGATCCAGCCATTCTCTAAGGTATTGCAGTACAAAATCCTGATTGACTAGAGAGCCGAGAGAGTTGAGACCAGCTTTTGTGTATGGCAGTTTGGAGCATATAACTAGGACTGGCAAACTCATTTGGTCTAATGAAAGTCTGAAAATTATTTTATGATAAAAATGGAACGGTTAATTTAGTCTGTTAAAATTATTGTACAGGGTGTTTCAAATTTTCCTGACACTTTTAAGCGGTCATAACTTTTTTTAAAGGCCGTTTTTCGAATTTCTGTGAACGCAGATCGACTTAGTTTTTGATGACAATTTTTAATTATATAGGGTCAAAACCAAGATTTTCGCTTAGTCCCTTCTGTTGTTTTGGCCTTACCCATCCAAAGGCCACCTACAGACCACGAGCCAAACAACAGGGGGGACCAAGCGTTATTATTATATACCAACATTATGACATTATATACCAAAAAAATTGTCATCAAAAACTGAGTCAATCTGCGTTCACAGAAATTCAAAAAACGGCCTTTAAAAAAAAGTTATGACCGCTTAAAAGTGTCAGGAAAATTTGAAACACCCTGTATTTAGTTAAAGGTAGCCGAAATCACAGAAGGGGAACAGGTCATTTTCGGAATAAAGTTCGATTAACCTTGTGGAAATGATCAAAGCATGTTTTAAAGAGTCACAAATATAAGTTTTGCTGAAAACATACATTATTTCTAAAAAAAAACTCTAAATAAGTCCTAAAAGGATCAAAAAACTTCAGATTAGGTGGAAAGATCTGCAGGTATAGCCCTTGACCAATTATTTTTTGCTCATTTTTTTTTAAATTTTCACTCAAAAACAGATGCGTAGTCTTTAAACATCTTTTTCCGATTTTTCAAAAAGCACCTACCGTATTTACTATATTAACTCCCCTCCTCAAAACCCGGAATTTCCTTTATTTGTTTTTCTTGTTTTTGACTCACTTTTTCATGAAGAATCTTGAGTTCGTAGCATACCAAAATGTAGCCCAGATTCCCAGCTGCATTTTGGTATGTTATATTTTGAGAGTCTATTAAAAAAGTCGGTCAAAAACAAGAAAAACAAGTAAAGGAAATTCCGGATTTTGGGGAGGGGAGTTAATACAGTGAATACGGTAACTGTCTAACATAAATGAAATTGAAAAGGCGCGAAATTGAAAAATCGCAAAAAAGACACAATCGCCTCAATGCTGAAAAATATCTAAAGAGCATTTGCAATTCTTACAAAAAAAAATCACTAAAAAATTCTCACTTCCATTTTTGTAATTTTGATTTTCCCGTAGTCACACAAACACTACACCTACCTTTTCTCAGTTTTTTGATCAGCACCATCTAAAAATCGGAAAACAATAGGCAGACTGTGTAGCACCCATAAAGCAAAGCAAGCCAAAAACAAAAGAACAAAAAATGTTGATTTTATAGCTCCGACCGAAGAACACATCAGGAAATGTAGTCGAAAACCAGCCAACTGTAACCATCAATCATTGACTATTAATTCAGCTTTTAATTCACAGCCAGCTATGTTCGACCCCAATTAGTAGGGTTCACAGCTGTGGAAATTTCGAAACACAAATGCCTTGAGGTGGTGGGAAAGGGAATGGCTTCCACACCTGTAATTGGGCACAGGCTTTACAAGTAGCTAGAGATTATTATTGCTATAGTAATTGGGAAGCCAATTCACTGAGCGCTAGCCACCTATAATTTGAAGTTGTAGAAGGAACTTGTGGTGGAGTGGCCAATGCCTTTGCCTTGCCCCCACAATTCACCAGTTGACCAGCACTTATGCATGTTTTCAAAACAGGCGTATCCATAGTTCCGCCTTCTTAGAACCATTGAGAAATATGCTGTTGGCAAGCCTAGTGCTTGTCTTAAAATGCACCTGTCGCCTGGTTACAAGATCAACCACCACCCAAAATATTTCGACTTGTTGGGAAAGGGGCCATAGCTCGTCTTTAGTCTCTCCCCAAGTAGGTGAGGAGGCTGGTTGGCCTGAAGAGTTAGTCGCTAGTCTCATGCTATCGTATAAATAACCAGACTGATGATAGAACCTCAGTGGTTTTAGCAAAGACAATAATTTTTCTTCTCTCAAATTCACGAGCCTATAAAATCACTAATAATCTGTGGCTAGAGCTTTTTTCATACAGTCAACAGAATTGCTGTAAACATTATTGTGGACTATACCCCCTCTTCACTCTAATAGAGCACCATGGCGTCTATTTTTCACAACTACAAAAACTTCAATTTTTTGAGCGTGCGAAACTATGCGCTTTGTGCGAAAGTTTACGCTGAACGCGATGGCTGAAAATTTTACAGAAACATAAAGGATTCAAATGGGTAAAACAGCTTCTAAAGTTGAATCAAGAACATCTTCAACTCTCTTTACCTTTTGTCCAATTCATACAATGAACTCGTGTTCAGCGATGGCGATTTACATTGAAATACAAAGTCACTGTCAAATTTCAAATAACGCTCATGAAAATAAGGATCCACCCCGATTGATCCCCGTCGATTGATACCCGGCCGATTGATCCCCGTAGATTGATCCCCGGCCGATCGATCCCCGGCCGATTGATCTCCGTCCAATTAAAAAAAAAGTTAATCTCTCTGCAATTGTATATATTTGTACATATTTCTTTCGTAGATTGTCGTGCAAAATTAAAGTCTATATGTATATGTGACTGTCTGTTTATTTATATAATAGAGTCATAAGCATTTTTACACAAGCAACTCCATAAGTTCATTAAATTAATAAGAGGCTATATTAGCAAGGCGCAATTCAGCTATAACTTTGGCACACACAATTTGTGAAAAGATATAAAGACGTGGTTGGAATTAATGAGATTACACAAAACTTAAGTAATGTAGCAATGATAAGAAAATTTAAGGCAAACAAGTGCTTTGGGAATGCGAGACTTGAACTACAGCACAAACCAAAAATTCCCGAATCATTCTCTTAGAAGTAAATTTTTCATGAGCCCTGCAAAAAGGAAAATTTTTTTGGAACAAGTTTCAATTTCTTAAGTACACCTTCTCAAAAGATGCAGCATACGAAAAATTAAGAGCTACAACAAGAAACGCGTCTCAGCCAACCCACAGGAGAAGGAATTATGTGAAAAATTTATGCAACGAATAAAGGAACATAATCTGGTCCGTTGAGCAGAAACAACGTGAAAGAAGAATGGGATGTCAAATTGGAATACGAGGAGCTTGTTTTCTTTCTACATTCTTTCAATAACAGAAGATGCAGCGGATCAGATTGACGAAAATTCCCACCACAATCATGATGACGAATAGTGCAATAATGGCAACGGCCCAGTCCTGAAAAAAACATTTGTTTATCAGTGAGTCTAGTCAGAGTTATTTACATAGGTAGAGTGAAAAGTCAATCGATAGCTTCGCTCATAACACGCAAACTCTTATGTGTCATAATCCTCCACCGATGGTGGATTCAGCTATTTGACCATAGCTTTTTTAAATCATTGCGAAACTTTTGATTTATTTTCAAATACCATACACAGTCCAGGACAAAACGAAAATTCAACAAACCTGAAGCTTGAAGCAGCAATTCGCGTTGACATCACCACAGCACTTGAACAGATATAGAGCATTCGACTCAGGGCACTGCTGACCAACGATAGGCAATGGGCAAGCCGTATTTCCATCACTGAAAATATTGATCATAAAGGAAGGAAAAAATAATTTGTAAGGAACCTACCGAATCTTGAGAATTTCCATATCTCTGATTTCATCCAAAAAGCTCTTCTCAGCGGAGACTATTGATGGAATTAAGCTGACGACGAGAAGGAGCAGCACCGAAGAAAGCATCATGTTGTGGAGACCCATGGTTAGCGCGAATGTCTTTCCGTTCTTTACCTTTGCAGAAGCAAACTGAAAAGCGAAATATTTTTAAATCAACATTGAAAGTACAGAATTATTATTCGGACAATAGAAATAAGAAGCCAAGAATGAATGTGCGACTAAATGTACTCAAAAATACCGAACACCGTCAATATCAGATGCAAAGCTTTTCAAATGATCCAAAAATGAGCATTTTGAGCTTTGAGAAAAATTTTGCGCGAAATTAAAAACTGCTGAAATTTGACTGGAAAATGAGCTCCCGATTTAAAATGGCTTCTAGTTTTCAAAGGTCTGTATTTCGAAATTTCTGTCTGGCTAGTTTGGGCTAAAGTTCGTTTTCCGGTAATCTTCCGAAATCGTACGTTTTAGGCACTAAAACGTACAGAAAAAATGTTTTTAGGTGGCGAAAAGGCATTTGCAGAAAAAGAATTTTTCTCGAAAAAACGACATTTTGGCCAAAAAATCATTCTTTTTGTAAATGTTGTGGTGTGGGGTCGTATTTTATCTTGCCTTGGCATTTTGAATTTTTCTAGAAAGTAGTGCAGGCATTTGATTTTTTAGTGTTTTTGTATTGAATTATGATGAATAAAAACAAATGCATGCGCTACTATATCATTTGCATGTACTACTTTGTACACCCTTCCCCAATCCCTTGCAATAGTGAGCAAGTTGGGTCTTTGGCCGCAAAGCAGCCAAGCATAGAAAGTAGTGCAGGCATTTGTTTTTTTTTCATCATAATTCAATACAAAAATACTAAAAAATCAGAAATGGAGTACTAGCGTGGTATTTTATGTTATTGTTGGGTTACGAATAAAGAAATCTGAACGTAACGAAGAAAATGAGAATTTTGGGCTAAATTTTATTTTCGGAAAATGTCTTTCCGCCACCTGAAAAACCATTATTCATACGTTTTACAGCTTGAAACGTCTAAAAAAGCAGTCAAAACACAATTTCGGGAGGTTACCTGACAACGAATATGCAAAAATAGTCGGTAAAAATACAAAATTCGAGATTTTGACCCTACTAGCAAATACCGTAACCTCCTCCCGTCCGAACGATTTTGCATTCTTAAACTTAAGTGAAAAGTACCCCAATTTACGTTCCAGACCCCAAAAAAGTGCGTAAAACTATTATTAGTCACAACTTCCATACGCTGGCCTACCCCTAAACCTGAGGGCTAAGCCTAAACTTGTAGTTACCAAGGGTAATTACAGCGATTTTGAGATGGTCAGATTCTTGGGGCCCCCCGGGGTATTCGCTAGTAGCGCCGAGGTTTTCAATACAAATAAGTGTTGTGTAACATTTTGTCTTGTATTGAACGTAAAGTCTGGACTTTCGTGGGGCCTGTACTTATATTTTTAAATGAAATTTGAAATTTTGATGACCTACGTTTACTTTTTGATTTTTCGTGGAATGGGCTAATAATAAAAAAATTTGCAAAAAAATGAAAAATTAAACGTGTCCAAGGGTGAGGTTGAACCTGTGACCTCAAAAAAATAGCCTGATTCAATATGTGATATCCTGTGACGAAAAGCTTTACCAGTGCGCCATGCAAACACATTTAAAAATTTGAAATGCGTTTAAATACGAAAGATGTGAGATGTATATACAAGAGTGGCGCTAGAAATTCGACCGATTTCAAACATCCCTTGTTCTGACACGATTTCGTGTAAACGCAGAACACATTAAATTACGGGCGCTTTCATTTGGTATCAAAACCGGAGAATGACAATTTTGACTTTTTGCCATGGCCCCCCTTGGTCCAAAATTGGTTTTGGGCCATATATTTTAAATTTTGGACCAAATAAAAAATTAAAAAGTGTAATCTGTTCTGCGTTTAAATCGTGTCAGAACCAAAATTGAGGTTTTACATATAAGAACTTAAAAAGTACACGCAAAAACTTCACCATCGAAATTGTTTCATAAAAAAATCAGAAGAAAAAAGTGGACAGAAGGTATAAAGCCCAGGAAATTCCACAGTACAGACAGGACCAGACTAGACTGAAACAATTACATTCTGTAATTTCAAGGAGCAATACATTTTTGACTAAAAGAAAAATGAATTTGTTTTAAAAAATTAAAAAGTCAACTATCTTTTTGAGTTTTTGAACAAAATTTTGACAGGTAACAAATATTCAGACCAATCTCAAAATATCCACCTCTGCCCTCTTCCGAAAATGTGACTGTGTAAAAAACGACCACCCAAAAAATCAATACAAACCAGGAGTGAAAATGGAACTTTTCGAAATATAGAATTCGGCCAAAAAAGATATTTGGGCCATTTTCTATGTGAAAATGCCATTTTACTTGATTCCTTGTTTCAAATAAAGGACAAATCTTTAGATAAAGGGCGTTTTCGAGCAGTGATCTAAGACCATCCTCAATATGAACAAACTCATACTATTAAAATCAATGAAATAACGACAACCATTCTCACACCGCAAATCTAAATCAATCTCACCCGATCATGCATACCCTAAACAACAGGCTTTCGCAGACAAAGACAATAGAAGCAGCAATCAGGTTCTGTTAGAAACAAAAACCTGATTACAAGCAAGCAAGCAAGTCATAAATTCTCGCAAACATCCCAAAACTCCTAATATCAAACCCTTTTGAACACGACACACATTCAAGAAACCAAATTAGCAAGAGAGAAAAAGAAAATAGGAACAAAAAATCGAAAGTACATTGAAATAGCCAAAAAAAATGTTGTATACAAAACATTTCCATGGGCGCGACTTCCCAAACCATCAGTCATCTAAGTCAGCATCAAGAAAGAAGGAGGAGGGGGGAGGAAAGGGCAAAAAACACACATACACACCCACACACACATCAAGTGCAAAGCATTTTCGGGTGGAAGACAGTGACTGTGCAGATTGTAGGGGGAGAAAAGAAGGAGATAACACAAGTCTAATTTCTCTCAGCCTTTCTCTCCTCGAAAAATGCGCAGCAGCAAAGAGTAAGAGTAGAAGAAACAAATTTATTGATCGGTTGAAGTTGCTAACTGCTGCCCTACCAACGCCACCTAGAGACCAAACATTGGTCTGAATACATATCAAAAAGAGACAGCAGACTTGATAAATCGCAATGGAAAAGGAGGATTTGGGTTGCTTTGGCGTGGGAATGGTGAGTGTCAATCAATTTACACAAGGTGTAATTAGTGTCAATAGTTGAATTTTGTTAGTAAGCAAAAAGAAATCTGACAAAAAACAGTAATTTATAAGGGTTGGACAATAAGAGAAAAAACGGTCAACACTTTTTTGCCTCTTTTTCAAATTTTAAATGAAATAACTGAAATTTTGCGTCTTTTTAATCGGAATCAGGTAAATTGCTCCGATTTTTTAATCAAGGCTCCAATTTTTCAATCAAGGCTCCAAATCGGACAGATTTACCGCATTTTGATTAAAAAGAGCAAAATTTCAGAAAACATTGGCAATATTTTAGTTATTTTATTTAAAATTTGAAATTTTTAAATTAAAAAGAGGCTAGAATTCAGACTAGAATTCAGTGCTTACGAACAGCAGAATATTGGGGATTAGATGGAACTTTCAAGCTTGTTCCAAAAAGGGTGGTACCAGCTCCTCACATTCCACGCAAAAATTGGTGAAATATTCGTACCATGTCTTCATGCATTACTTCCGAAAAAGTCAAGAGGGACATACAGCCAGCTCTTCTCGGTCATCAGACGAATTCTGCCAAACGCCGTCGTCCATCATGCTCACATGGATTATGAAATTTCGCTGATATCAGGTTTTCTGGTGTCTATCCATGTATGTGTTACTATTATTTTTCCTGTTATTTTATTCTCTCGTTTTAAGTATGTTGCTACTTTCACTTCACACAGTGTTTTCAGTGCAAGCTCAGGTCAGAAAGAATAGGTCTTCTTAAGTTCTACAAGACTGGAGGAATTTTCAGCCAAGTTGTGAAGAAATTGAAATGCCTGATTTATGCATATTTATGCATATTTATGTGCCAGTGGGTGACGTTGAAGATGGATTCCAAGCAATTGTTGACGAAGCTCACGATAATTTTCCATTGCGATCCAAAGAGCTGGATTTCATTAAATACTTTGAAAGAGTTGAACTTTTTTCATCTGGAATTTTATTTAATTTCTTTTTTAGACCTGGATTGGAGTAATTGATGTGAATACGGGTATCCGAGGGCGATCACTCTGGAGCTCTGGAATTGCTATTATTTGGTTCTAGCTGGCAAAGCAAAGACGACAAATTCTCGGGAGGTTTGGCATCGATCTCTTCAAGGAGCAATAAAAACTGAAGATGGCAAGAATCCAAAGTTCTGGAAGTGGTTAGAACAGCTGAAAAAAGAGTGCAGCCTTCAGCAGGTCAAAGTTATCTCACTTCGAACAGGGATTCAGCCAAAGCAAAGCAGAACCGATAAGAAGCAAACCGCCAGAAGAAAAGAAAATGCCTTGACCTACAACAAAAACACAATTCTGCGATATTTGTCTGATCATGCATTTTTTTACCTGCTTAGAAGACTGTTAATTTTGTGCTTGTCTAAATATAATTTGAATTCGGACTTGATTATATAGGGACTTGCGCAAAGAATCTAGATTAAAGTAACCGATGGAATAGGACTGAAGAGGACAAGTTTATCTAACATTATTGTGCCAAGTTGTGTTTTGCCAACAGTGTATCACGTCTATTAAACAGAAAACTGCCAACAATTAGCAGCCAGCCTAAAAGTATATAATAAATCCTTTTGTGGACTCTGGACCAAAACAGTGATTTGACCAAATGTTTTTGATAAAACAAGTAAGAGACCAGATGTATGATTGGCCAAACATTTTGAAATTCAAACAAGTAACTGTTCAAATACGTTAATTGTTGAAACCCTTAATTGTCCAGTTGTCTTTTTGTTCAAATAGTTCATTGTTCAGTTCTCTAATTGTCGGCTTATAGGCACGCCGAATCAAATCAGAGCAATAATTTATTTCACACCTTTTCTTTTTTGTGATATATTTTCTAAAGATGTTGCACAAATGATACCTCGTTATAAACGGGAATTGCAAGGCTCACTGATGCTGTTATCAGTTTACCCAGCTCTTCAAAACAAAAAACATTTTCTTGAGATTTCAAAAATTGATTTTTTTCATAAATTAGAAAATGGCCTTTCATAGAGGGTGAGGGGATCTGCATATTGTGCGTGAAGGGTCGAGAAAATTTAGGTCTGTGAACAGGCCTAATTAGGGTTCACAGGTGTATTTAACCACGTTGATTAGTGTAGACCTGAATTCGGAAAATAATTGCTGAGCAAAGCCTAAACATCCTATTCCCAATGCGGGTATTATAATTACCAATGTAGAATATAATCTGAAAATTTTAAACCTATGTGACAAGGGATTTACCGTATTTATTGTTTTAACTCCCGATGGTGAGTTTTTTTCAACCCTAAAAACAGAAAAATTTGAAGTCGAGATTTTTGGGTGCTCAACCAAAATCTGAAAAGTGGAATCAGGCAAGCTCCTTCTAATTAAGAAAATGCAAAAACCCGATTTGTAAAATGTTTGCTATAGGTTGAGATATGGGGTCCGTAGCAGTGATGTAACCGCACCCGGTGCCGCAGCAGCACCGGTGCGGGAATTTTCGGGGGTCGGTGCCGGTGCTGGTGCCGGTGCATGATTTTTAGGACGCACCGGCAAACATAAAATTTATAGGTGATTTTTTATTGCCCGATTATAGGCGGCAAACATTATTTCAAATTATTGAAGAAACAAGAAAAACAAGATAGGAAAAACAACCTTGTCCATATTAAAAGAAAAATTTGGCCCTATCCGAGAATGGGACAGTTTTTTGCCTTGGTCCGCCCTGTCGATTTTTGTGAAATTTTAGGCTTTAGGCTTAGGCAAGGTAAGCCAGCTACGTTAGGACAAACTCAAACATATCTTAGACTCATATCTTAGATTCATGTCTGAGTTCATCCTAACATACGCAGGCCTACCCTTGCCTTAGCCTAAAGCCTAAAATTTCACAAAAATAAATAGGGGACCAAGGCAAAAAACTGTCCTACTATGGGATAGGGCCAAATTTTCCTTTTAGTAACAAGGTTGTTTTCCTTGTCTTGTTTTCCTGCCTGATCATTGTATTTGTCAATTGTTTGTCCATTGAAAAGCAGAAATGTCTGCTGAAGAACCACCACCGTAAAAAGGAATGAAACCTTCAACCAGTGATGTAACCGCACCCGGTGCGGAAAATTTTGGAGACCGGTACCGGTGCAGGTGCCGGTGCGGAAAACTTTGGGCCGGTGCAGATGGGAAAATTTTCGGGAGCCGGTGCGGAAAACTTTGGGCCGGTGCAGATGGGAAAATTTTCGGGAGCCGGTGCGGGTGCCGATGCGTGTGTTCCGAGATTTTCATCACTGGTCCGTAGGGTGGGAAGTTATCAGAGGGTGGTGTGTTAATACAGTAAATACGGTATACTTTTTTACTTGCTCTGTCAAATATAAAAAAATAGAATGACTCAAACTAATTTATCCCAACTAAAATCAATAACAATTTTTTTTCAGATAAAAGACAAGAAATAGTCTTTGTAGAGCAAAAACAGAGCATTTAAAGAACAACTTCAGTAAATATGATGCCTTATAAAGAGGAAATAGTGCTGATGTCGGCGCAGGAGACGAAACAGAGCTCTCTTAAATTCTCTGTTGAAAACGGTGTATCTGCAAATATGCGTTATTAAATGCATCAATCACTGCTAAAGGGTATTAATTATGTTACATAATTGGGTTGATTCCACTGTTGCCTGCAAAAAATGAAGATAAATGTAATTAATCATTTGTAGTTTTCACTATATGATAAAAGAAGCAGGCTAAGCTTTTTTAAAAGATGCCATTGACATTATAGCTTGGTTGCTAACACGGGAGATGTGGCTTACCTAGAGCATGGTCGAGGTTGAGAGGTCGGTTTAGCAACATTTCAGATTTATAGTCAAGTTCCGATTTGATGCACCTCACAAGTTCATTTTCGCACATGGTTGACACTTTTTATTTATTTTTTCGACTTTTCGACCCTACCGGAAAGTAGGGCCGACCCTGCCCTACCCTGCCCTACCGAATAGTGTTTCCAAATACCCTATATCAACCTAAAATCACCTCAGAAGTTCAAAAAAGACATTATTTTTGTGTTCTGGTCAATAAAAAGTTGAGTTTTGGGCATTTTGAAATTTCAACCATTTGGCTGTTTTACCATGTTTTGGTCACTGGAGCTTGGCAAAAATAGCCTCTAAATGCATTTTTGATCAAGAGTCTCGCTCGGAATCATGTCTAAGGTAAGCAAGTGCACGCATCTCTAACCCATTAAGATTGTTTTATTAACACTCCTTCGGTTTTATTAACACTCCTTCAATCCCCTTTCAAAGGCAGGGCTTGCCAGGGGCTTACAAGGGGGCTTACCAGGGCTTACCTTAGACATGATTCCAAGCACTTGATCAAAATACACTAGATAATCTTTTGCACAGCTCCAACAAAACAAATGTGATAAACCACCCTAAAATGACTCTAAAATACCTTAAAATGACTCTCTATCCTTGAGGGGTGGGAAAACTTCACCCCATTCACCCCAGCCATACTCACCCCTTAGGTTTAGGCTTCCCCAAGCTTTAACAATTGCCAAAACTGAGATAACAAGTTTCAGTCATACTTACCCCATTCACCCCAACTTTTCCAGCATACTTTAAAATTGCTTTTTTGGTGCTGTTCTGGTGAAATTATTACTTAAAAATAATTTTCGACGCTTTCAAAAGACTTGATTTTGGGGGGTAGTATTTTAGCAATAAACTAAAAGTAACAAAGGGACAAAAGGCTGTATTGGGAGGGAAGGGTAAAAGTAGGGGCTAATTTTTTTCAATTCAGCTAGATTTCATGTTTTTATATTTCTGTCTTTTGTTATGACGCATTCAAAAGGGACAAGGGCTGGGGGTATATGACAGTAGGTCAGATTTTTTTGGGGGGGGTATATGGCAGTAGCGTCAAACTTACTTAAATTCAAAAGACGTGTTTGTGACATTGTCTTTTTGATATTTTTTTTGAGAACTTCTCCCAGTCAAGTTCCTATTTATTTTGTAGCTCATCTCACTGGCTACAAAATAGGCGATAAGTAGCCTGAGAAAATCTCTAAAATTGGTCAAAAACTCAATGTCAAAAAGAAGCACGGAGTCTGTTTTCTATTTTTTGTTACTGAAAGAGTCGTCTAAAAATTTCGTATCGATGCAACCATATTGATGCTGAGCCTGCTCTTTTGTGAAACTAATCAGAAAAAACTTACAATATCCCAACCAAAAGAAAAATTTGAAAGCAGTGATTGGAGCCTCGTAACCAAAAGCACCCAGTACATACATTGAAAAGAAGGGCAACCAAGAAGCTATGAAAGCAGTGAATATAAGCCCTAGAATAAGGGTAGCCTGGCGCTCCTTGACTTTGAGCAGACGCCGTCGCTTGTCTAAACTCTTCTTTTTTTGACTAATCTCATCTTCTTGGCTGAATTTGAATGAGTCAGTGTTGTTGAAGATGCGCGAACGGATGTTGGAGAATAGATTCACCTGAATTAGACAGATTAGCATACAATTTGCTATTATTATTAAATTTTATTAACACTCTAATGGCCGTTGGTTACAATGGGTGCATCTTGTGCAGAATTTCACGGAGAACACGATAACGCGAAGGGAACGGCCAAAAAAGTTCTTTTTCGGCGTCTTTGCGACCTTTGAAAATAGGCTGTTTTTGGGCACCCCAGCGATGACCGATGCTAAGGTGGATTTGGGTCGTTCTCGCTTAATTTTTTGATCCAACAAGGCATTCAATAGCTAAAAATGGAGGGCGTTTGCAGGGCTACACAACGAGTGCAAACATTCTTGGCGCGCCAATAAAAAATCACGCTGAAATTTTTATTTATCCACTGAAATTCAGATGTAAATTAGCATCGCTCTGCACCGTAAAGCTGAAAAAAGTTACAAAATCCGTTTGTTTTGGATAAATCACCAATTACGCCTATTTCAAATAATAGTTATATTTTTACTCAACGTATTAATTTGGCATTGATCTTAGCAGGTATTTGTACTCAATATGTAGCCCCATGAGTGCTCTACAAGATTTTGCAAAGACGTTCGTAAGAGCGGGTCAGTGCAAAAAGATATGCCGATTTTTGTGAGCGAGGTCAGGTTTTCCAAAATCTGAATTTCAGTAGATAAATCAAGATTTCTGCGTGATTTTTATTGGCGCACCAAGAATGTTTGCACTCGTTGTGTAGCCCTGCAAACACCCTCCATTTTGAGCTATTGAATGCCTTGTTGGATCAAAAAATTAAGCGAGAACCACCCAAATCTACCTTAGCATCGGTCATCGCTTGGGTGCCCAAAAACAGCCTATTTTCAAAGGTCGCAAAAACTCCGAAAAAGAACTCTTTTGGCCGTTTCCTTCGCGTTATCGTGTTCTCCGTGACATTCTGCACAAGATTCACCCATTGTAACCAACGGCCTTTAGAGTTTTTTTTTTATCGCCAAATTTTTTATCGCCATTTTCTATCGCCAAATTTCTGCCTTGCCATAAGTTCATGATCTCAGCATCTTTTTAATTTAAAGTCGTGGGCTAGCTATCCATTGATACCAAAATTTATTTTGAAATTAAAAAAAGATTCTCAGTTAAAGGGGCAAACCAGCGCGTTACACTGCAAATTAACGCGGGGAACAGCAATTATTCAAAAATCGTCCTTGTTTTCACTCGTTTCGTGTCATATCTGATATTTATCACCTTATCCTATTTTTTAAAAATAGGCAGAAAATTTTCGCCGGATTATGTAGAACGTTTATAGAAAATAGTCACGAGAGAAATAAATTGCTGGTCCCCGCCTTAATTGCAGTGTAACGCGCTGGAATGCCCCTTCAACTGAAAATCAGACTTTACGAGCTTTTTTTAATTTTAAAATAAATTTTGGTATCAATGGATAGCTAGCACACGACTTTAAATTAAAAAGATGCTGAGATCATGAACTTATGGCAAGGCAGAAATTTGGCGATAGAAAATTCCACAAACGGTTTATTTTTAAGTCTTTTAAAATCGAAAATTTAACACTAGATTTGTGTTCAGCATGATCAATTAAAAAAATATATATACCGTATTACCTCTAATAGCTCCCCCTGCTCTAATAACTCCCCCCTAACTTTGAGGACCTATATCTCAGCCCAGAGTCGATTTGCAAAGCTGTTTTGCGCGTTTTTTTAACTCCCGCGAGCTCTACCGATTGCACTTTTCAGATTTTAGTTGAGCACCCAAAAATCTCGAGATCGAATTCCAAATTTTCCCATTTTCGGGCATCCAGAAAATAACTCCCGTGGGAGCTAGTAGAAAAAATACGGTATGATTCTAAATTAGTGTCGTATTTCAAATTCCTTTCAAGACAACACACATTTAGGAAATCTTTTATTTCAAATTTGACATTGATTTTATAAATTTGAATTCAATGGCGTGAATTCAAAAATACCGTCAAACGTCTACCCAGCAAATAAACTTTCTAATAAATTCTCTACAGTCAACCTTCTCTATAAGCTACACCTGGGTCCGGTCCCAAGGAGGGTATGTTCCGTATAATATACCCTCTGTATAAGCTACACCTCTATAAGCTACACCTGGGTCCGGTCCCAAGGAGGGTATGTTCCGTATAATATACCTCTGTATAAGCTACACCTCTCTATAAGCTACACCTGGGTCCGGTCCCAAGGAGGGTATGTTCCGTATAATATACCTTCTGTATAAGCTACACCTCTCTATAAGCTACACCTGGGTCCGGTCCCAAGAGAGTTATTTTCCACCCATATGCTACCTCTCTATAAGCTACACCTGGGTCCCAAGGAGGTTATTCCGTATAATATACCCTCTGTATAAGCTACACCTCTCTATAAGCTACACCTGGGTCCGGTCCCAAGGAGGGTATGTTCCGTATAATATACCCTCTGTATAAGCTACACCTCTCTATAAGCTACACCTGTCCGGTCCTGCTGAGGTATGTTCCGCATATAATATACCCTCTGTATAAGCTACACCTCTCTATAAGCTACACCTGGGTCCGGTCCCAAGAGAGTTATTTTCCGTATAATATACCCTCTGTATAAGCTTACACTTCTTATAAGCTACACCTGGGTCCGGTCCCAAGGAGGGTATGTTCCGTATAATATACCCTCTGTATAAGCTACACTCTCTATAAGCTACACCTGTCCGGTCCCAAGGAGGGTATGTTCCGTATAATATACCCTCTGTATAAGCTACACCTCTCTATAAGCTACACCTGGGTCCGGTCCCAAGGAGGGTATGTTCCGTATAATATACCCTCTGTATAAGCTACACTCTATAAGCTACACCTGTCCGGTCCCAAGGAGGGTATGTTCCGTATAATATACCCTCTGTATAAGCTACACCTCTCTATAAGCTACACCTGGGTCCGGTCCCAAGAGAGTTATTTTCCGTATAATATACCCCCTGAGGATGTAGCTTATAGAAAAGGTTCACTGTATTAAAATTTTTTGGTGTTATGTCAAGGTTGCGCATTCAAAATTTAGAAAAAGTAAATTCGGCCAAAAAGAGTACAATTTGGTCATTTTTTCGTCAAAAAATGCTATTTTATCCAGTGCTTATTGATTTTCGAGCATCGAAAAAAAAACAGATTTTGACGTAAAACTTCGAAAATAAAAAAGATTTCAGGTCCCGAAAAAAAAAAGTGCAAATATTTCAAAAAAGTACGTTTTGATACCCTGTGTTATGTTTAATAACACTTGCCTGAGTGTCGGGAGTAGAGACTTCGCCTTCAGAAATATTGCTGTTTGCAGACTTGCCATTTTGGGAGATTCCTTTTTCAGAAATGCAATACACCTGAGAGGTCATCTGGCAGAGGGTCTCATCTGTTCTCTGAGTGTCTTTCATCCTTTGACGACTGTGGTGTTTAGTAATCACTGAACCCCAAATTTTCAATAAATTTCTTGATGTTAACAAAGTCTGTGGATAACCTACCAAATATCCTCCAGTAGACCATGACCAGAATGCCGACAGGAATGTAGAAGGAGCCCAAAGAAGAGTAGAGCACATAGCCCACATCTTGGCTCACTGCACATTCTCCTGTTTTGCGGTGCGGCTTCCAGCCCAACAGGGGTGGAAAACAGATTAGAAGTGAGAGAAGCCAGGCTACTCCTGAATATGTTCAGAGCTTTTTAAAATCTGGGCATTCAGTTGAACATGTACCGTATTTCCCCTAATGAACGCGCCGGCGCGTTAATTAGTTAATTTTTTGGATCCCAAAAATTGGAGGTCGATCTCGATATTTTTGGGCAAAAATTTAAAATCTAAAAAGCAGAATCAGTAGAGCTCGCGGGAGTTAACAAAATGCAGAAGAAAAGAGATCGAAAAAATTTTTTTGCAGCGAGATAGAAACCCTCAAAGGCGCGTTCATTAGAGGGAGCGCGATAATTAGAGGAAATACGGTAAGTGAACCAACCGATCATGACACACATCAGAAAAGGCGTCCTTTTGGTGGGATAGGTCAATGGTTGGGTCACAGACCAGTAGCGATCCAACGAAATTATACACTGAATAGAATCATGATTTTATTGTTTCATTATATCTGGAAAATCATTCATTAAAGGGGCATGCTAAATGGTTTTTCCGCCTACCGCCAGTCACTGATGAGAATATTTTAAAAGGCGGGTACCAGGTCAATTTAACAAAGAAGTATTTTAAAATGCAAATTTTGTTGAGTACCCATATTGTAATAAGTAAAAAAAACACTGTCACTAGGGCTGTCGACACGACATGTCTATTTCAACACTTCCTGACGAAATGTCGACATTTTTCGACATATCGACATTCGACTCGACACGACATGTCGAACATTTTCGACTCGGCTCGACATTTCGACTCGACATGTCGAAAATTTCGACGTGTCGACAACCCTAACTGTAACCAATTAATAGCATCCGTAGCCTAGTAATAAAGGGTGTACGGCCAGTTGCCACGGTTTTCAAAATGGCCAGTTCGCCATGGACAGTTCTCCACACTTTTTTCAATACAATTAAATTGCCATATTTTTGTCTTGAAAAGCAACTTGCTTTTATTCAACTGTTTTTCTGTGAACCAACCCAAGTTCCAAACACCAAGTGGTCGTCCACTCGCTGCAAAAACATTTTTAATGTTCTTCAGGCTCCTTCAGGTCAATCACTGTACTTAGCCCAGCGTATGTAAAGATGAGTTTAAATGTGTTGCCCCAACCACAAAACAAGCGACTTTTACGAAAGTCCAAATTTTGCCACTGTCAAACCATCCTTAGAATTGTCTAATTAGAGCAGAAAACAAGTTTCGGAACCCAAACAACATAAAAAAACTTTTGTCGCAAGTGGACGACCACTTGGTTTTGTTGGTGCGTGTGAGGTGTTTGCCTTACCAAGGTATGTAAGTTATTTAGAGGTATTCTACCAGAATTGTACAAAAAGGTGCATTTTTGATTAAGAACTTCGAATGCTTTCACTGGCATTTGAAGTGCACTTTCAGCTTAACCCCTACGTTGCACCATTGAAAGCTAAAGAGATGAGGCTTGACATGCGCACAAACACATACCTAAGACATAAAAGATACAACGAAGCTATTTGTTAAATTTTGCCTTATGGGAAAACTATGTTTTTGCAACAAAAAGGGCGACCACGGCAAAAAGTCGACAAAAAATTTGACGGAAAAAAGAATTGTCTGCGTTCTAAAAACACGTCTCTTATTGTGTTCTAAAAACACGTCTCTTATTGTATTATCCTATTTCCACCTCTAGAAGTGGTGCAATCCTTGTTCAGATATATATTTTTGGCAACACTTACAATGTGCAATATAGAAGCAGTTGCAAAGAGAACATCTAGAGCCAGCCATAGTTCGCATAATAAATTGCCTAAAAAGAACTTTGTAAAGTTAGCCATCTATATGTTATTTTCTTTAACAGCTGCCCATTGCTGCATAAATTCACAGAATACTTGATAGAGCCAGAGGTAAAAATTTTCACTTACCCAGCACCCAACTGCCCACTATTTCATAGATCATAGTTAAAGGCATGATCAGCAGTCCGACCAGCAGATCTGCCAATGCCAGACTCACAATTAACCAATTTTGTCGTTGGTTGCGCAACTTCTGGTCGTTGTTGACTGTGAGCACCACCATCAGATTGCCGAACACAATCACCTGCAAAATTGTTGAATTGCAAAAGGGCAAATTTGTACAAATTCAAAATTTCTGAGAAACAAATCAATCTCAACACTTTGAAATATGCACATAGCGATGAATTGACCTACCAGCATAACTGTGAGCATGGATGCTACAGTGACAAGTGCTTCACTCAGAGACAAACACGACGGCCAGGGCGACAAACAGGTGTCTGAGATGTTAGAACTAGCCATGAACATGTGACCCTCCATAATGCTTATATGATTCAATTGTAGGGCAGAATTGAACTTTGCAATAGTTGATTCAGCATATCTTAGGGCTGCTGAAAAATAAATTATAAATCAAATGTCAGTTTCTCAAATTATTCAATAAAAACACTCCAAATGAGCTACCAAACAAGTGTTTTTAAATCGAACATCGGCCCTATTGATTTTTAGGGGGCAACATTTTGCCTTGGTCCCCCTGTTGTTTTTTTCTTGAAAAATCACTTGGTTCCCCTGTTGTTTTTAAAGTTACTGTGTTAAAGGTGATCATGTCAATCATAATCATCTTAATCATGTGATTTTTTTAACATCAGTTTATCAGACATTTTATTGATTATCCATTACATACCAAATCAACAAACAGTGACAACAACTAAATATTCATACAAGGTAAATTGTTCACATTATATTATAAACAAAGATAAACAAACAATTATAACAAAGAATTCCATTGCCTGAAAGCACAACATACGAGACTGAAACTTAAACACAATGATTGAATATTACCCGCTTGGTACAATAAGAAAACAAGTCCTTTAGACGAAGAGATGCAACATCGGGTCGAACAACGGGATCAACGAGATTCCACCTAACCATTGCTGATCAGCTAAAAAGCAAACACAAAATATTTGGCATCAAGTGTAATTGCAATCGTCAACTACTTGATGAAAAACAACAGGGAGGACCAAGTGATTTTTCAAGAAAAAACAACAGGGGGACCAAAACAAAATGTTGCTCCCTAAAGATCAACAGGGCCGCTTTAACAACGGCTTTATAACAATTTTTGCACTAATTCATTTAATTTCAGGTCATTTATTAAACAGGACAGCGCACATTAGGACCGGCTATGTGTCTTGAAAGGACCATGTTCAAATTTCTCCCCGGCAATTCAAAAATTTTTCGTAATCATTGGACTTCCGTACGAATTTTTCGATTGGGTTTCTAACAAAACAATGCCTAGAATTTAATTTTAGGTTTAGTTTTGTTAGAAACCCAATCAAACAATTCGTACGGAAACCTAATGATTACGAAAATTTTTTGAATTGTTGGGGGACAATATAGAACTCGTGAACATGGTCCTTTAACTGAAAAAAAGCAAAATCAGAAATTGTTTTTGAAAAACAAAACGTCTTCGTACTAGGGTGACTAGTGATTTTTTTTAATTTTCAAATTTTTGGCTATATTTTTTCGTCTTTTTATGACAAAAAATTTTTTCATTTTTTTACTTTGGCGAAGCTTAAGGTGCAGGTGAGCCCACTCGTATACAGTCGACTCTCGATATAACGAGCCCCCAAAAAGTTCGTTCCCGCCTAGGGTCTGACACTTTTTTAGCCCGATTTTTGAAGTCTTTGGCTGGTCTAGTTGCAAGATTTTACAATCGTTTCTGAAAATCGCAATAGTTTTGCCGAAAAGACCCGTGCCTCTCGATACAATGAACACTTATTTTCAAAAAAGGTGTTCGTTATATAGAGAGGCGCAAGTCTTTTCGGCAAAACGATTTTGCGATTTTCAGAATCGATTGGTAAAATCGAAATCCTTGCGATGTTTTGGACTAGACCAGCCAAAGACAACTGGCCAAAGACTTCAAAAATCGGGCTAAAAAGTGTCAGACCTTAGGCGGGAACCAACTTTTTGGGGATTCGTTCTATCGAGAGTCGACTGTATTAAGACAGATTCAAATGTGTATTCAGACTTGTTTAAAACTTAGACTTAAACACTACGCCCAAAATTTAAAAAATAGACAAAAGTTACCAAAAGAGTGTCACTAAAAAAAACAAAACAAAAACAGAATAAAATAACAAAAATATTACTAACTAAAAAGTTGACTTTTCAAAGTTTGCACAGATGGGAATAAAATAAAGATAAAAAGGCAAGAAAAACCTCCTTAAATAACAGCTCGAGAGTGTTAATTGTCAGATCGCACCTTTATAATGGTTTTTTAGATTTTTTCGAGTAAAAATTTCTAAACAAAAATATAAATTACAGTATTAGTTTGGGCCGAACATTTTTCTTGTCATTTTGACAAGCAACTGAATCTATTTATAAAAAAGTTCTGTAATTTTGTAGTTTGATTAAGACCACCTTATCCCCTCGGAGAATTGGAAATTAAGTGTTTGAGCTTAAAAGAAAGCCTACGATGCGCTGAGTAGGATAGCATAAAATTCAGTCCACCTTTCTATGAGTTTCGCCAAACTGTGGCCTCCCAAAGTTTGGAACTCATGAAAATCAGAACATTTCTTAAAAAAGTTTACATTGAGCAAAAATATCATGCTGTCTATTTGTTTAAACGCTTATTAGACGCAGACTGAATTGTTCTTTCGAACGAACAAGAGAACTCCACGATCTGTTGTACATGGTGACGAAAAAATGTGTTTTTTTTCTCAAAAATAAGCATTTTTTGAACACCAGTTTTCAGCCAAAAAATCGCCATAAAAGTAAGAAATCCTCTTGCACCCTTCTAAATTTTAGTGCATCAGTGAGAGAATTTGATTCTGCATCTTTTTGGCCAAACATTTCCGAAAACGGGGGTTGAGTAAGACCAAAAAAGCCTTCGAAGTTTGCCAGAAGTCCTAACTTTTTTCAGTTTTTGACGTAAAACTTTTTTTACAAGACAAACCTGAAATTATGACACCGCATTCGTGATCAGCGTTATCAACTTTTCCGAATCTGATTCACTTCTAAAACGTTTCTTAGAAATATAATTTAAATGTCGTATTTCAAATTTCTCTCAGGATAATAAATATTCAAACAAGTAATAAGTCCAATAAGCGTTTAAACAAATAGGCAGCATGATCAGGGTGATCCTTTTGCCAGATAAACCCGGCATTTGCCGGGTTTTTGCCGGCTTTTTGCCGGGTTTTTGAAATGTACCAGGTTTTGCCGGGTTTTGACATTTTCGTCGGGTTTTTGCCGGGTTTTCTTCATTTTTGCCATGTATTTGCTGATTTTACAAAGCTCTGACAATGTTTCGTATTTCGGAACAATTCGTTATGAAATTTAATCAAAATTTATAAATTTTTCGTTATTTATTTCAATGCAGATTTTGATTGTGTTAAGGCTTATGAAATGTTTCTGTCGAGTCCCAAACTGTTGGAACAAGTGAAGTGTAGTGAAAAATATGAGAAATAAAGAAATTTACAGCTGAATTTTGTTTGCATGTCTTAAACTTTTTTTCGCCGTGTTTTTGCCGGGTTTTTAGGCTAAAATGCCGGGCTTTTACCGGGGTTTTCTTGGTCGCGGCGCCGGGTTTTCATAAATCTGAAAGGGTCACCCTGAGCATGATATTTTCACTAAATAAAAACTGTTTTAAAACTGTTTCTGAGTTCCGAACTTTGGGAAGCCACAGCTCGGCGAAATTCATAGAAAAGTGGACTGAATTTGATGCTATACTATTCAGCACATCGTAGGCTTTCTTTTAAGACCAAATACCCAATTCTCGAGGGGTTCGACCTAACTACAGAATTACAAAACTTCTCTTTTAAAATCTATTTCGGAATCTCGGTGATCTATAGCGGGTGGAACATGAGTCCCCGGCGGATTTTAAAAGCCTTGTCTTTTATCAATGTTATGATCATATCTCTTTTGTTCTAGTACTGTTTTGTAGCACTGTATCTCCTCTTTCCAATGGCATTTAAACTTAACTTCATTATTTTGGAAAAGTCACCATTTGGCTCCAAACACTTGCAAGTTTCATCACTTTAAGTGATTAAAGATTTTATTCAATTTCGAGCGTCACGAAAATATCTTATAATCATGTCCTAGCACATGTCAAGAGCTACAAAATTAATTTGAAAAAAAAATAATTTTTGGAATCTGAGCCTGTCAACTTCTCCAAATGACTTCACAAGTGTTTGTATCCAAATGGTGACTTATCCAAAATAATCAAGTTATGTTTAACAAGGGACCACAGGCGCCTATCGGCACCTCTATAGTATTTCGAAATTTCAATGAGGGGCAATGACTTCATTCATAAAAATAGGTATATCCCCTATTAGAACTCATTTTTTTCGCCTGTTCTTTTTTTAAAACGAAAGCTGACAATCTGGGGAACACGATGGTATTAGAGACAAAAGTGATTTCGCTATCTACGACCCGTTCTCGCCTTCGAAGTAAAAAAGCGTTAACCACCCACCCACCCACACATGCCAAATACTACATAAGATATGCTATTGGAAAGAGGAGATGCAGGGCTACAAAATAGAACTAGAACAAAAGAGATATGATCATAACTTTGATAAAAGGCAGGGCTTTGAAAATCTGCCTGGAACTTACCGTATTTCCTCTGATAGTAGCCCCGGGCCTTATATTTTTCACATATGCTTCAGGGGGCCTACTATTAGAGGGGGGCCATGTAGTTTTCAACTTTTCGGGGCAAACGAAAATTTATCCAAAAAACAGTTTTTTCGCACTTTTTAGCAATGTGTACATAAAATGGCCTTCTAGGAAGCCTTATATTAGACGGGGCCTTTATAATTTTCAATCAACGTCTAGGGGGACCTTACATTAGAGAGGGCCTTCAATTAGGAGGGGGCCTTCTATTAGAGGAAATACGGTATGTTCCACCCGTTATAAGTAATTCAACGATTCAAGTGAGCTATATACTTAGAAAGATTATTTACTCAAAACACAGTTTTAGTGAAAAAACTAGCCAAAAAAGATTACCCTCGAAACAAGCTAAAAGTACAATCGAAAAAGCCAAAATAAAACTGCCAAAAAAGCGTAGGCCACATTTAAAAACAACAATAACAACACTCAAGCACAACAACAACAGGCTGTCCCACCTACATCATCGCTTACAAGCCTGCCAAGCAAATTAAATTCAAGTGGGGAAGGAGGGGACGACATGAGCCTGGGGATGTAATTAATACCAGGAGGACTGGCTGTCTGACACATAGCCAGCTGGCCTGCTACCTCTTTTACCAAGCTTTGGTGCTGCTAGTGGTGTGAAAAAATCAATGGGTAGAAGAAGAGGGTGAGAGTGCCATTCCTGGAACATGCCCTCCTGACGAAAACTAAGCAAAGTCGCCGGATGTTTTAGTTGGCTTTGAATGCAAGTTTTTGCCTTTTTTTGGAAAAAACAAAAACAAGATGGCCAGATTATGGAAATGATTGGAAATTTGTTTTTGGGAAAGCTAATAGAAAAAAGCAAGGAATACAAACAAACATCTTCAATTTTTTTTGACTAAAAAAAAGAAAACTTGAAGATAGCTTTGTTAACTGAGGCCTACCGCATGAAAAAACAGGTATTCATGCTTTTTATGCATCCATATTCAATTTAGAGTGATTTGTGTCTGAAGTATGTATGTGTGCTCATCTTACCGTATATACTCTATTGAACGGACCGGCTCGTTTATTTTTCAAGGGCGACTTTGCTTCTCACAAATCTCAATCAACTTCAGTGGAGCTCAAGAGTCTTGGTGTGGAAGCAGCGTTCATTCCGGGACTGTGCAACAAAATTATTCAGGTATTTAATTCGATTGGATTTCCTATTTGATTTAGTTTTAGTTTTGACGCCTGATGTCAGCTGGAACAAGTCGCTCAATAAAATATCTGCCATTACTACGCCACTCGCATGAGCAACGAGGCAGACAAAGAGTTTACAGTTGTGGGGAAATCGAAGTCACCGGTTTAAAAAATCGTGAATTGTTTGTATTGTTTTCTGAATCGTTAAACGCTTCAAGTCGTCTAATAAAACATTTTATTCAAAGACTATTATAAAAGGGGACCGTTTATTAGAGGGGGCAAGTTTATTAGAGGGGCCCGTTTATTAAAGTGGGCCTGTTTATCAGATGGGGTCCGTTTTACTGGAATATATACGGTAATTAAAGCCCGCGAGACCCCAAGAGGGCGCAGAAGGCTTGAGACTCAGAGATGCAGGCATTCTCTTATTTAAGACATAATTTTGAACAAAATTCTATATCATGAAATGCATAAGGATTTTTTTGCGGCTCCATCCCTTTCCAAATACAGCCATTTTTCTCTTTAAAAATTCAAAAATATCCCATTTAAATTATGAAATTTTGACTGAAAAACCATGATACGCTTTCTTCCCTATAGTTCGGAAATTTTATTTGCTCAAAATAAAAAAAAAACAGGCAGTTTTTTTATAAAATCAAGGTCAAAAATTACGAATATGATGTTATCTCGGCCATCTGAGCGATCTGCGTGGGGGAAGGACCTGAAACTGCAGTTACCTAAAGTGTCCTAAAAGCAAGTTTTTAAGTACTTGTCCTTTACATGATATTTGTATTGCTCTCAGCGACTGCAGTCATAGATGAATATGTGTGCTTGTCTCCTGAGTACTTAATATTATATATATTTTTTAAAAGCTGCTTAACTGCGCTACAAAAAAATGCTCACCCTGTTTTCTGTAATTAACGCCCTCTGGATCGGTACCATAAGATGAGGGTAAGGGTAACCTTACCAGTTACCCGGCTAACCTTGCCACTTACCAGTACCATAAGAGTTACCCGCAGGTAACGGATAAGGTCACCGGGTAAACTTACCTGGGTAACTGGTAACTTTTTACCCGTACCATGAGATCAGGGCATCGGGTAACCTTACCAGTTACGAGGTAAAATGACGACCCTCAGCTTTTGAGGGTAACTTTTTTTACCCGATTCTTTTACACAAAAAGGATATGTCGGAAATGTGTTACTAAGGCATTTCTATTTCGTAAAATACCATTTTGACGTTATTTTTCTCACTAGACACATGTTTACTGCATATTTTGGGCTTTCGTAATTTTTTCATAATTTCGCCTTTCAACCTGACTCACATGTCAATTTAAGCCTCAACCTGACTCGCATGTGAATTCACGCCTCAACGTGATTCACATGTGAATTCACGCCTCAACCTGATTCACATGTCAATTCAGGGCCGTAAACAGTTGCCGCTAAAATTGCGAATAACGACCGATCCACAATGCTTCTTACTGGTGTGTCATAATTTCTTTCCGCTGCTGAAACCGCTTCCGAGAGACGCTTTCTGACCTGATAGGTAAGATAAGAAGATAGAACTCGACTATCACAATACGCTCAAAAACATACCTCTACGAGTGTTGTATCCGGCATATGTCCATGATGCTTGTTCACTTCGACAAGATCCTCCGAATTGGTTGACATCGCAGTTCCACCGCAGTTCTTCTTCGTGCAACGCCATAGCCACTTGTCATCGCATTTGCGGACTCGATAAAAGCGCATTGAGTAGCCTTTGCAAAAGCCGAGACCGTTTCCCCTCTTTGTAAAGAATGAGATTTCCATGTCTAAAAAAACACGCATAAAACCTGTAAATATACGTATGAAAACAAGAACAATGACCAGAGTATAAATTAAGGCAAAAAATCAGGGAAAGTGCAGATAAACGAAAAAAAGTATGTGCGCAATTTGCGTGTGCGCAATTTGAAGTGTGCGCAATTTGCGGGTGCGCAATTTGAATTGTGCGCAATTCGCGGGTGCGCAATTTGAATTGTGCGCAATCTACGTGTGCGCAATCTACGGGTGCGCAATTTGAATTGTGCGCAATTTGCGGTTGCGCAATTTGAATTTGCGCAATCTGGCGCTGCCCACAAAATCTACTGGTGTTGCCAGGATTGAATCGACTGGTGGGGCCAGGGTTGAATCGACTGGTGGGGCAATAGTTGAAGTGCTCCCGTATTTTACCTTACTTAATTAAGCACAGCAAATCGGGCGAAACATAGGTATGTGTAGGATGGATCCGCTACAAGAAAGATCACTTTGACGTTGCAAAGTTTGAGATGAAGGAATGAAAGAAATCGCATTTTGTTATGATGTTACCAGCTAACCCTTGATTTTTCTGTCCATTTGTTACAAGAATAAAGTTATTTGGTTAACTGCTCATAGGTTACGTTAGATTCAGAACGAAAGAACGAGATGAAAAACGAATGATTGTGGAAGAGAAAACTATAAAACATAGCGAACTGTCCATAGCGAACTGTCCATTCAAAAAACATAGCGAACTGTCCATAGCGAACTGTCCATTCAAAAAACATAGCAAACTGTCCATAGCGAACTGTCCTCATAGCGAAGTGTCCTAGCCCCATAAAGGTGTTGTTTCCTAAAAAAATGTTCTTATTGCAAGAGAAAAGTTTACAAATAACACTGAATTTTTCCCAGTGATCCGCCTTCCGCTGGCGGCCCGCCAGAAGGCGGATCACTGGGTCTCCTTGGCGGGCCGCTGGCGGCCCGCCAAGGAAAAAATTGGTGATTTTAGAGCGCCGGTTGCCAGCGCTCCGCCGGCGTAGGCGGCGAAATTTTCAAAATGCTGGCGGCGCTCAATTTTGAAAACCCCCGGCGGCCGCTCTTTTATTTCTATGGGAAACGCGTTGCTGAGCGAGGATATAATTTGAGCGGGGAAATAATATAATACCACTCCTGCGACTGGCCATTGGCGGTGTTATATCGAGAGTGGTGTTATATACCAAGGGGGTGAGATGTCCCAAGGGGTGAAGGTTCCTAGGGGTGGAATGTCCGTGTCTCGCTGAAGTCGCAGTTACACACTCGCTTTATTAGACTGACATAACTGCCTCCGTTCTATTACGCGAAAAAATCACAGTTTCACTTTTTGAGTCACTTGATTCTATGTGTTTTTAATTGTCAAATTTTATTTTCACTTAAGAGAAGTAGGAATTCGAAGGACAGATTAATCTACTTTTAGGGTAAAATCTTCGGAGAAACGGTTTTTTGCGGTAAATGTCCGTGTACCATAACTGTATGGTCCTCGTTTACAATGTACAGTATTATTAAAAAAAATTACAATCATAAAATTTACAAGCAATACCCAGGGGGTGAAATGTCTCATTGTAAACAAACACAAATATTTTTAGATTTAAGTCAAACCGCATACAGAGAATCTAGTCTTGGTTTTTGACTACTATTTGACGGGGTGTTACCAGTTGATGCAAATTCCTTTAGTTTTCTTCTGTTTTCACTGCTGGTGGAGGGGCGAATGTTACCCACAGCAGTTACCAAATCTCTATAGTTGATAGGCCTGAGCTTTTCTGCGGACATTTTGTGCAGTTTGGATGGATCAATACTTTTTATAGGAACCATAGCTGCTGCTCGACAAACCGCTAGAAGGTCGGAGAAACTGTAGTTTTCGGTAGCTGCTGCTATCTCGCTGAAATTGTATAGTTCTTCTGTAAATCGGATTGTAAAAAACTTACTCCAACTCTCTGGAGGTCAACTGTACGGCAGTTTTGTGGCTATGGAATGTTCTCATTATCAAATTTCTTCTTGTTCTTGAATCAGGCAGGTCGATGAATATTCTTTGAGGGAACCGTCTAATAACTCCATCGTCCAATTCCTGTTTATAAAATATTACTAAAGTAGGCTCTCATTATAGCGATAGAATATATATATATATATATATATATATATATATATATATATATATATATATATATATATATATATATATATATATATATATATATATATATATATATATATATATATATATATATATATATATATATATATATATATATATTTAGAAACAGGTCAAAAGTCGCATTATATAAAATGTTTGGTCAAATCTAATATGTGAATGATTTTACCTGAGGACGATTTGTGGCGCCTAGCACAAGTATTCTGTCATCTGCTTGGTTGGCACATCCATCTATTTGCAAGAGGAATTCAGTTTTGACCCTTCTAGCTGCACCATTCTCGTTTTCTGACCGTTCGCAAAGCATGGAGTCCACTTCGTCTAAAAATCAACTCTTCAGATTTGATTTTATAGCTGATTAACCGGAACGGATTCCATTGTTTCTAGTCCTCCACAAAACATTCAGATCGGTTACTTAAAGGACCATGAAACTTTATAAGCACAGCAATGTGCAAAATTTGAATTCGCGCAGGACAAACCTAATTTGGTGAATAATTTCTTCGAATTATTAAAAAAAATTCGTTCAAAACTTTGACCATCAACTAGTCGAGCCCAACGTTGCTTGACATTGTCAGATTGGACGAGTTACAAAGCCGTATAGCTTCCTATTGCGCTACTATGTTCTAAACTGACTATGACATAAAATTCAGATTTGAAATGCACACAAAAAATAATTCGAAAACATTATTGACCAAATTAGGTTGGTCCCGCGCGAAGTCAAATTTCACATATTGCTGTGCTTATCAAGTTTCATGTTCCTTTGGTACGACCAATACAAATCTGCAGAGTGGTGCATTCTGATTCAGAATTTCATGCTGAACACGATAGTGCAAGTTCTTTGCGTTTCAAAAAATTACAAAGTAGGGGGAAAAGGGTCCGGAATGTAAAAAATTGTGCATGGTCAAAATCCAGCTGTGTACCCATAGGTTTTCAAGTGGTACGGTATGATTTTGCAAACCGGCAAAAAGATTCAGCTTTTCTTTTTTGCGAAGTTGCTTTTTATCTTAGTTTTTTTTGGCTTATTCTCGGTTCATTCTCGAGAATATTCTCATTTCATAACCCTAGAATATACCATTCTACAGATTCGTATTGGCGTGTTAAGTGAAAATATCAAAAAAGTTCATCTAAACTCAAGGTTATAATTCACCATTAGCAACTTTTTGATTTTCTTTATTATTTTGCGTATAAGAACCTCTTTTGTGTACATGCCGTCCCAAGGAGTTCCCATCATTTTTAACATTCATATTTTTTTTTCATATTCAAACTTCAACTTACCAATGAAAATAATTGAAGGCTGTGCGTTTCGAGCCACTTGAAAGAGTGCTTTAACGAGTTTTTCGCCCTCACCCACCCATTTGGACATAATAGTAGAGGCTGAGATATTGAAAAAAGTACACTTGGCTTCATCAGCCACAGCTTTTGCCTAAAATTTTCTATGCATAAACCAGGTGCGGAAAAAAATACTTACAATCATGGTTTTTCCATTTCCAGGTGGCCCAAACAGCAAAATTCCCTTGCTTGGCGCCCTAAGGCCGGTGAATAGTTGGGGATTTAGTGCAGGAAAGATGACCGACTGCTGTAAAAATGACAAACTAGCTAAAAAAGTTTTATTCTTTCTACAACCCACCGCAAGGGCTTCTTTAGCAGCATCATTTCCCTCGATGTCTGACAGTTTGACTCCAGTTTTCTCAATTATGGTACTGATGATTTCTCCGCCTAGGGTTTTGTTTACATTCCTCAGAAATAGTTCTTTGCTTGTGGTTGGGGGCTGAAATTTGGAATTGTTTTGATAGTATATTTAAATTATTTATTACAAACGTTTATATATAAACTTTTTGTAGCCTATATTTTGAAAATATGTTTTTACAGATCGGTTTGCTTTCGGTGCGATTTTTTTGGTGTATAACGCTTAAAATACAAACAAAAACGTTTTTGCTAGGTCTTTTGTGGTTTGAAGTTATTCAGCTTGGGATGGTTAGGGTATGCAGTTGAACCTGAATATAGTGCGCACCCGCTGTAGTGACACCCCCGTTATACAGTCGACGCTCTCTATAGGATACACCCCTAAAGTTTGTTCCCGCCTTGGATCCGACACTGTTTTTATCCTGATTTCTGAAATGTTTTGCCGAATGGGATTCGTCAATCTAGTCGGAAATATCGCAAGGATTCCGATTTTACCAATTTGGTTCTATTGTTTTAAATTCGCGCTTTTTTAATATTATTTTTTGCAGTTCGGGTCACACGTTGCCCGTCTAAACCCTAACGTGCGCTGGCCTACCCTGCGACCAAGGCCTCGCCCAAGTGAAAAAAATACAAAAACGAGTAATAAAAAATTGAAAAGCTCGAATTCAAACAAAGTGGCACAAAATTGGCCAACCACCAAAAAGACTTTAGAGAACAACAAATATTAATGGAGCTGAAATCTACATTTGCCACGCTGGAGTAGGTCATCTTGCTGCAAACTTCCTGGCTGTTGTTAGCATCGTAAGCCTCTTTTCTTTCTGTAAACAAGCAATAATGTACTACGTGTGTTAAATTTGTTTGGCGCTATTGTCATATACTTCCTCCCCAATAATTTTGTTAAACGAAAAATTTTGATAATCTTTAAGCGTTCTGTTGGGATGGGAAGGCGGTGAAAATTAAAAGAGGAGCGATAAAATAGTGAGAAGGCCACAATTACTTAACCTTGTCCCCCCTTACTATTTTTTATTCAATATGCAGGGTCTAACAAGAAATTCTCCGTTTCGAGATGGCCACAACTTTTCATTCAGATCGCTTTTCGAAAATCTCTTTTTACAGATCGAAAAACACGATTTTTCGTTGGTCCCCCAGTGGTGTCGATCCTGGCCTGTGGGAGGCCCTTGGATGGCCAAAATACAAACCACAGAGGGACCAACGGAAAATCGTGTTTTTCACATTATACACCAATAAAATATTGCATCGAGAAAAATCAATCTGTAAAAACAGAATTTCGAAAAGCGACCTAAATAAAAAGTTGTGGGCATCGCGAAAAGTGGGAATTGTGGGAATTATGTAGTAATAGACGTGAGCGGTAAATAAGCAGGGGTCAGGAAACGTTTCGAAAAATAAAAAATTTTTAATAACGAGAAAAACTTGCCAAGATCAGCCATGCGACCCTCAGTAAGTTTCAAGTGTGACTCCAACTTCTGGCGTTGACCTTCGATCTCTCTGGCTTTTGCCTAAAGTGTACAACATTTGTTTACAGAAAAAACTGTGAAAATAGCTATAATATACCTGTGGACAATTAGCAATGCGGATGTTTAAGGCCGATGAAATATCTCTAATGGCCATTCGGTAAAGTGCCATCACTGCTCGTTTTGCAGCTTCTGAAATTTACAGCAAAAGTATTAGAGGAAAATTGCGAGAAGAAGGCAGTAGAAAAGGTAGAAAATCATTGTCGACTCTTGCCATACGGTTGATGACAACTACAGGGTGGCGCAATTTTGTCTCCCAAGTTGTTTTTGGCCGTAACTTTTTGAGTTCGCGGTATTTTGCCGAGATTTTTTTTTATTCGAAAGATGAGACGTTAAGGGAATGACATCAAACTTATAACTTTATTGATAACACTCAGAAATTTGAAGACAATGAATAATTTTGACTCTTCCTTCCAACCGCCCTTCCCTGAACTTGACGTACCAATCGAGAACTGTTTTGTGATCGGGCACCTTGACATTCCTCCCCAGTTCTCTTCGATAACGAACGCCGAAATTGGCCACATTTTTTCCAGCCTCGATGAACCATTCGACCGCTTCGGCTTTTCTTCCGCAGTATACGACACAGCAAAAAAAATAATTAGCCTAAAACAAAAACATCTTTTCACAATTTCGAAAACAAGATTTATGAGCGTTTGATGTCACTAGCTTTCCTAACGTCTCATCTTTCGAATAAAAAAATCTCGGCAAAATACCGCGAATTTAAAAAGTTACGGCCAAAAACAGCTTGGGAGACAAAATTGCGCTACCCTGTAAAGTTGGGGTGACCACATGTGGGTGGTCATTCTAAGAAGGTCATTTGCAGATTGGTTATTTTGCAGACTGACTTTATTGGCCCGAATTTTGCGAACCACATTTGCGATTGTTTTTTTGCGTACGCAAAGCGGAAAACTTTAGGAAGTTCCAAAAATAATCTTTCCTCTAAAAAATTATGATACATTTTTTTTGAATCTACTAAAATGTCGGCAAACATCCACTAAAGCGGCGTCTTCAAATGACAATCTAGATATCCAAATGTAAAAATTTCTAAGTAAAATCACGACATCAAAAAAAATCGAGAAAAAAAGAAAAACTTCACCACTACGCTATGGAACAAGGGTTGCCGAAAATAAATTTGCTGGCTAACTTTTACAATCCAAAATATACCGTTTTGAACCATTTCAAAAGCCGTTATGAGTCATAACTTATGACGGGCCAACACTTCTTAGCACTTAGCTAGTTGTCGGTCATTAGAAAAGAGATTTGGATTTTTTTATTTTTGTTTTTTTACAAATAACAACAGTTTTTCCCTAAAAGCTCGCTTCTCTCCGTAGTCCACCACATATTTAAGAAAATCAGGTGGCGAAAATTGACCCATAAAAACCCTAAACCAGTATGAATTTTCAAAATTGGCATGCGATTTGGCGGAGTCGAACCGCAGAGCCGATGTAAACAAAAAACTGTGAAACACAAAAAAAAACTTGCTTGTTTCATCCGCTTCAATTGCTTTTGCTAGACTCTTGTGCGCTTTTGCAACCAATCCTCGAAATGTTTCATAATTCGATTGAGCTACCTCAGGGGTCACATAGCCCACTGATTTCATCTCCACTGCAACCACTGATGCGTACCACTCTGCTGGATATTCAATGGCAAACAGTTATAGCAAATAATTGATATCCAGCAAAAAAATTAAAAGCAAAGTTTTGTTATCCAAAATTTGTTCAAGGAGATCAAACTTTCTGGCGTTTTATCCAAAAATTGAGCGAGGTTTAAAGTCACTTGGCCATTTGTTGCAAAATATTGGATGGGTCAAGTGTACCTCCTGTCTAATTCCGTTTATTGAAGTAGCGCGAATCTCGAGTTTCTTTTGTGTTGTGATTCATTTGGCCCTTCTCCCTGCTCAATTGCTTGCTTTATTGAGATAGAAAGAGAGAGAACAAAGACGTGATGGATCAAGTAAACAAACAAGCAGTAGTCGTGCCAATCCGCTTCTACGCCAATTGGGATGTTAATAGGACTTCGTCCAGTGCTATTCAAAGTTTTTATTTTATTTTACTGTGATGTGTGAAACGCTTGTGTGGGAAAAATTTATCATAGTTTTGCTAGATGATTCTCGCTCTTTTGCAATAGAAACTTGGTTGAAAAAAATGGATTTGAAATGTTTTTGTATAAATTTATGAACGGCTAACAAACTGTAATGGGGGTGTTTAGGAATTTAAAAAAGTAAAAGATTACTTTCGGCGACTTCCGCTACTATATTATCAAAATACTTAGGTTTTAGCGTACATACTCATTTGGGCGCAACTCATTTGGGCGCCATTATCTTATATTGATTTTTAAATTTCTCAAACAACCGAAAAGGATACGTTAACCTTAGAAATAGTAGGTGAACCACCACGTACCCACCCATAAAGGGTATACCGCTCAATAATTTATAAAATTTCAGATTTAGTCAAAAGTAATCAAACTCCATCGTATCCTATCAAGAATCAAGCGTATAACATTATTTGATAGTACTAAAACATTTTCACCTGGTATTGCCACCTGAAAACCTATGTATCACTACCATTCCAATCCACTCATTTCATCACAACTTATTTCATCCCAACTTTTTAAACTCAAGCCCGGTTTTTAGGCGAAGCCTTAGGTTCAGGGTAGGCCAGCCTATGTTAAGACGTGCTCAAACGTGTTTATCGACTTTATTTAAAACTCAGCTTAAGCTGGATTGGTATCTTTAGTTGGAATAAGTGAAGTGGGATAAAATGAGATATTAAATTTGTAAATTTGGTCATTATTAAGAAATCCACAATTCTGGGGATTTTTACGGGTCAGGTTTCCGAAAACGAAAACCGAAAACAGCTGCGTTCACAATTTTTTTACACCCTATAGTTCAATGCTAGGCGAATTTCGATTGAAACATATATTCAAACACACCGAGGCATCCAAATCAGAACCATGTGCTAAACACGGCTTGACATTAAAAAACTAGCCATTCGACCTCCCGGAACTTCAACATCAAAGAAGTAACTAGAGTGCTTATGTAGGTGACCTATAATATGAGAAGGAAGACAGTTTAGAGGGCAGGTAAACTTTCAGGGAAGCAGAGAAATCACTAAGTGTGCATAATAACATTTTCAAGGGATGATGAAAATTAGCAAATAATTGAAGCGAAAAGTTGGTTAAACACGGCTTAACTCTACCGATAAACCGATTTGTCTACCTAAAAGGGGTATGACCACCTACTATTCAAAGGGTCGGAGTACTACTAAGTGATTAACCAACTTAACTTATTATTACCAAACCTCCAGGCGATTAACTTAATCTCCAAGTAGTCCAGATAGCTTATTTACGCTCCAAGGGTCCTAACTACTTTTCAGATAGTTGATTTACCCACCCTGGATTTTACCATAGATACCAAAGTTTTTCTACACAACCTGGAATTAACAACTCTCCTGATGATTTACATATTCATCATGAGATTAAAATACTATGTTAGGTGGATGGATCGATAAACAGGATACTTATTCACTATCTAGGTGCCTCAAATAAATTCCAGATATGAAAATAGATTTTAGCTTTAAAATTCAGTTTTACCTACCATTGACCTACCTTTGAGGTCTTTCAATCTACAAGTTATTAAAATTCTCACAAAAAGGCTGCAGGCCTGTAGGCTGCAGCTGCAACTCGTTCAATCACCTCTTTTAGAATAATGAATTCCACTGAACTGGAGCTGCAAGAGATCTTTGAAGAGTTGGCAAACATCTCAGATTCAGGTCCTGAATTAAAGCCAGACAAAATGAGCATTATCAGTAACACTCGTACTGGTATTCGACCTTTTTTGCTGAAGGTTGTCTTGTCGGCAATTGCCGGCTATCGCTAGTATTTGACTGCGCAAGGGCCGTCTATTCCCGGATCCCCAGTATCGGGCAGCATTTTTAATTTAATTTGTTGAAAAATTTGTTTTTGGGTGAATTTTTTTTGAAGTTTTTTGGATATTTCAAAAAGTTTTCAATTTGTGAAAAATAAATCTCCGAAGATTGAAAAAAAAATGCTAATAAAATTATTTAAAATGGTGAATAAAATTTGGTTGCAATTTGAGTTGTGCACGTTTGAAAAAGCGCCATTGGTGACAGATGAATTAAAGACAGCAGTTAGTAAGAATGATTTGTAACGATTTTAAAAATTTTGGAAAACAAGAATTGAAAACAAAAAAAACAGAACTTTCGGAACTAACAGAATAAGAAAAAGAACTGAAAGAATTAGTGGCATTGTTGACCTATCCGGGGCCATTTTTCCCTTTGGTCCCCCTTTGTTTTTTTTGAAAATTTTGATGTGAAATATTTCCAAAATGTCTCCAGGGTTAGGCCTAGGCTCAATTCGTGTTCACAATGTTCACAAATTTCACATCAAAATTTTCAAAAAAAACCAAAGGGGGGACCAAAGGGAAAAATGGCCCCGGATAGGTCAATAGGGCCGAATTAGTTTAGTTTACAGAGTTACAACAGAGAATAATTTGGCGTTAGGCTTCCGACTGCAAAAGTTAATGAAATGAATTCTCTAAAGCAAGGAAAAAAGCTTGATAAAAGAGATATTGTTTTGAGGCCAATTAAGCCGCTTCAAGACCTCCGCTGGAAAGTTTGTTAAGGGAAGATACCCAGATGTTCTGATGATTCCATCCGAATTGATTAAAAAATTAACTAATCTCACTCTTTATAATCCGTTTTTTTAAACAAATAATTGTGCTGTTATAAATTTTCTGGCTTAACCAAATGCAGAAAAGCTTATCTTATAGAAATGCAGGCTTGATATTGTCGTAAAAATATTTTCGAAAAATTTTATACACAAAAATTATCTTTATCAGGTCATAAAAACACATTACATGCCGTATTTTCTCTCTTAATTGCCTCTCTCTAATACTCATCCTTTCTCGACTTTAAGAACCCATATGCCAGCACAGACAAAAAATTGCAAATCTGTTTTCTGCCTTTTTTGCGTTTCTTAACTCCTACGAGTTCTACCGATTCCGCTTTTTAGATTTAGGCCCAGAGCCTAAAATTTTTTAGTGATAAACGTTTTTATGAGACGTTTGTCATTAACAATCAAATGTTGTCGATAGTCAGCAGATCAGTTATCCGTAATCGTCATTTTTGTTATACAGTCAAACCTCGATATAACGTACCCCCTGGAGGACAGGTAAAGGGGCACGTTATATCGAGGGTACGTTATATCGAGGGCAAAAACCAAATAGATGACAGGTGTACGTTATATCAAGGGTTTGTAAAATATTCAGGTGATTTTATTCATAAGCTCAACAATAACAATTCCGCGAACAACAATCAATGGCTAGCGGAGAAAAAATCTTTTGACGTTTCGGCTTTGGAGTACTCATCAAAACTAAAAGGGAAACATTTAATAACTACAGAAAAGCAGAAAAAGAGCAAAAACTGTATGAAATTGGTAAATATACCACACTATTTTTCAAGGGTACGTTATATCGAGGGTAACGTAAAGGTCAGTGTCATCTGCAAGCGGTACGTTATATCGAGGGTACGTTATATCAAGGGTGCGTTATAGCGGGGTTGAACTTATTGTAATTTGAAGTAAATCCAACCAAATGGTCTCAAGGGGTACGTTATATCAAGGGGTACGTTATATCGGGGGTACGTTATATCGAGGTCTGACTGTATATATCTCGAACCTGTGGAATAGTGCAGCAGATAAGGCCAACAACCAGCTAATTAATGAAAAAATCAAGGTTTTTACATACATTGTCAGTAAGCATCTTCAACTTCTACTCGACTATGGAATGTAACACAGTTATTTTACTCCTTGACATGTTTTCATTGAAAATTTCAAAAAAATAAAAGAATACTGTAACGAAGAATGACAACTATTCATTGGAAATCAATAAGAAATTTTAATCAATGGTGTGTTTAAAAGTGTTAAGAGTAAAACAGAAAAGTTTTAACTTATCTAGAATGTGAACTTAAAGCCCTGTTCACAATGGACGCGTCTGGCTTTGGCTTTAGCGTTTGGCTTCGGAGTTTTGGTGTTCACAATAAAAGCCCAAACGCCAAAGCCAAACACCAAAGCCAAACGCCAAAGCCAAAGCCAAACATCAAAGCCAAACGCCAAAGCCAAAGCCAAAGAGTGTTCACAATGAACAATTTTAACGCTAAACGCTAAAGCCAAACGCTAAAGCCAGACGTTCGAAAAAAATTTGAAAATGGTTTGGCGTTCAGGTTCAGATGCGTTAGCATGGAGCAAATAGAAGTCGTGTCAAAGCAAAAGAAAATCGTCAGAAACTTGTGCATTATTTCAATCAGATGCAGTTGAGTGGCAAAACAGAATGATCTAATTTGTTGTTATGGAATTTTGGGTGTGTTAAACGAAGACCACGTGTGAAATCCTTGTTGAGTTAACTGGTTTTGATAATAACTTTTCGCGCAAAACTGAAAACGAAAGCGATGCCTATTCCGGGAGCGACTCAGACAGCGACGCGGAGGAAGAAGAGGTTTCGAAAATTGAGCGACTAGTGGAGGACATAGAAAATGAAATGGAGCTGCTCTCGTTCATGGAGGAAAAGGAAACAAGGAGTATGTTTTAAAAATTCATCGCTCGTTACTTGCAGATGAATGTGGATGATTCTTTTACTTCGAAGGCCGCCACTTAAGAAGCCCGAATTGGATGATGAGCCTGAGGTTTTTAAAGAATATATTGCTCCAGTGCCGGAGTGTCCATAGACCTACGACCCCATCAAGCTCTACCCAATTATTGGAGATGAAAATTGTTTCTACAGGTAGCCTTACTATTTTCATTCTTTTCTGTAATGCCTGATAGCGCTCTTTCCTCTCCAGGTCCATCGCTCTATTGATTTACAAGGATGAGGAAGAGAACAATCGGGTCCGAAAAGAACTGATAGAATTTCTTTTGGAGAGCAAGGAGCACTCATGGATCAATTACTTCGGGAGCGCTGGTGTCGTGGAGAAATACGCAATGGTCTATTCGAATGTCGGAGAGTGGGGCGCAAATATGCAACTCCTATTAGCGGCCAAGCTCTACAACTTGAACTTCGTCTTGTTCCAACCCGAGACCACACCACGATTTGTTACATTCTTTGTCGATGAGGTTAGTTAGCTTAAATATTTGGCAAGTGCATTATTTTACCTGATATTATAGAAACCAGAAGCAACTGTCACAGAGATCGGATGAATTCGATACACAGAAAACAGCGGCTTTGGTCGCCACTTTGATGCTGCGCAATTCGGGGTTAAATTTATCTGAAAGGAAAATGTTATGCTGCTAACCTTTTGTTCTAATGTTTTGTGTTGTTTTGGTTGTGATGAATAAAGGTGGTTTGTTGTTAGTTGTTATGAGTTTGGCCCAATAAAGTATGGTGGTTGACGTGCTGTACTAATATGGTTAAAAGCTATTGCCAAAATTTAGTGAATCAAGCTATGCATACAAGCATAAAAAATGTTAAGTGTACACTTGGTTTTTTAAACACCTGGTATGATTCTGTCAAAAATTATTTTTAACTGGTGTGTTTGACCACTCAATCGATAGAGAAAAATCTCAGCTACAAAATGGTGTAAAAACATCTGATATAAGAAAGAAATATATATGAAGAAAGGTATGTGTTAAATGTAAAGTGTTAAGTCTTATTTTCGCGAATTGAAATTTCGCAAATTGCTGTGCTTATCAAGTTGCATAATCCTTTAAAGGGGCATGCCCACGCTAATAAGAGGTAGTGCTCGGGAATTCAAAATTTTTTCCTGAACATTGAACTTCTGTACGGATTTTTCAACGTGGTTTCTAACAAAACAAGGCCTAGAATTTAATTTAGGTATAGTTTTGTTAGAAACCGGGTTGAAAAATGATTAGGAAAAAATTTTGAATTCCCTGGCACCACCTCTTATTAGCTTGGGCATGCCCCTTGAAGGAAGTTTTTCTTTAAAGTGTGTAAGCACTCTATTGTAGTTGGTGCTTTTCTATTTTTTCGAAAAAAAACTCCTAAGCTTTGAGTGCTTTCTACGCGTGCATATCTCACCTCTTAAGCATCAAAAGTTAATTTTATATGATTTGTGCATCTATTATTTGAGCTTGCACATCTAAAACTTGAAGAGGGGGGCGGATGGGTTAGAGGTGGTTTCACACTTTATATACGCATCACCTAAGTCACAGATTTGACTACCACTGGCTGATGACCTAATTTATTTATCTCTTTTAATTTACAAGTTTGGTGTCAAAATAATCCTGACACTCTTGGCTATCCAATAAGATCACCAGCGCAGGCTTTCACACCTACTGGAGCTTTTTTATCCAGGTTGAAATAGGCTAAATTTCCGAAAATCGATGATTTTGGGGGATTTCCCTTGGCTGGTTTGTTTTATATATTTGACTTTTTTTTTAAAGTCACGCGTTTCATACAACAAAACGTAGCCAAGACTCTAGGCTTTCATTTGAGCTATTATACATAGAAAAAGGTAATATGTAGTTAGAGCTAAAATTAAAAAAAAAACATCCAAAGATGTCCAATTTCATAGCATCCTAACCGGAGCTGTCCCGGAACTCTTCGGTATTGTATTTTTGAAGTAACGATTTTTGCAATTTTAATTTGCATAGTTATTTATAAACTTATATTCGAAATGTAGCTCTGCTTCCTAGCGTTATTTTCAGTATATAGTTAGTTATATACATGTAAATTGAAATTGCAAAAACGTCAGTTCCGAAATAATACCGAAATCCTATCCCTCAAAAGTACTCATTTCTTCCCTGGTCAGACCTTTGCTAGCTACCTTGTCTTTTTGAAGTGATTTTGGTGTGGAAAAAGTTCCATCTGGTTCCCCATGAAATTCTGACTTTAGAAAGACACTAAATAAACATAAATCGAGCTGTCCTTGTATCGAGCGTCCTTATATCGAGCCTTTTTTGTAACCATAAATTTTCTGTCCTCAACTCGGGAGTCCACAAATTTTTTTTAAAAACTATTATTCAACAAACACTAAACATAACAAGGAATCAGCGGTTAACACCAAAATAATTCCTTTTTTTTGCTTTAGCTTTTCAATATGTACTTTGGTCGCCAGATCTTCCACCTTGTCGCACAGCTACAGCACCACCAGATAGGAAGAGTATTATCTCAGTTAAAAGTTATTCTTTTTGTTAAAAATTATTCTATTTGCTTGACACCTTTTTGTCATGATGTGATGAAATGAATGTTTTAATTACGAAGAACACAGAATTTATCATAAACATAGAAACACAGAATAATTTAGTAAAAAGTATATTATCACTATTGAATTTCACTTTTTGATCACACTGGGTTTCGGTCGCAGAGTTGGCAGCGCCAAGAATAATATGGACTGGACTTGAAGTTGTTTCCGCATTAATCTTTATTTTTGTGCGGCATCTCTAAAAAAATTAATCTTCTGACGAAGTACAGATATTTCCTGGCCCAAAATACCAGTTTACACCTCGTTTTCATTTTGCACGACAAAATGAAACGATGCGTGTATGAAGTATACATTACCTCCCCCACAGGCCTGGCTACGTTGACTATACAGTCAAACCTGGGTTATCCGACACCCAAAGGGACCGCCCTTATGGTGTCGGATAAACGAGGTGTCGGATAAAAGAGGGTGTCGGATGACTGGGGTGTAGGTTTACCAGGCCAACCAAATCGGGCTCATGGTGTCGGATAAAAGAGGGTGTCGGTTAACTGGGGTGTCGGATAACCCAGGTTTGACTGTACTAACTATACTGGACGGTATGTGTCAACTATACTGGACGGTGCGGGTCGGCCCCAAAGAAAAAATTAAGCTCCGGGCCGAGAAAAAAATATCCGGGCCGTGAAAAAGTGAGCCAGTGCACGGGCTTGCCCCCCATCCTTTAACTCTTTTAACTTTCAAAAAGTTAAAAAAAAACTCAGCACTAGTTTAATTATTGGGTTGGTCATTAATTAATGTCCGCTTTTTCAAAAGCCTTTTAAAAAATTATTTGAATAACACATATAGACAAATAATTTACTGTTGGAAAGATTTTTAAAAACGCCATTGAATGAGTATATAACTTAATTTTTTCTGCATCAATAAATAGGGTAAAAGCCCTGTCAAATATAGCTGTGCGAGAAGGTTTAAAGAGTGATAAAAAATTAAAATTTAGAGGGCAATTGCCGTCTACGGCCACGATTTCGGTTGTGTGAGGGTGCGCCGTCTTGTTTCAAAGAGGAGGAAAAGTATCCCTAGGGCGCACAACGTTGCTGTGTAAAAATTAAAACAAAAATTATCTCTAATTTTGTACTTAAAAAATCGTGGTTAGAAAATTATTTGAAAAACATCCAGAAATATTAGTGTACACCTCTGTAATAAGCATTCGATTTTGAAACAACTGACAATGGCGTAAATTTGAAATGAAAAATTCAAAAATTAGACCTGAGAAGTTTGGCGGCCAATAACCAATTGGATTCTGATATGACGGGTCAACAGTGATGAAGTCTGGAAAGTTGGCGGCAATCCAATTTCCGGTGTTGTACGCTTTGTGTGAGGGTGCGCCGTTTTGTTAAAAACACCACTGCGGCCCCAAATTGCCCTGTTGACGTTGGGGATTAGCCCACGGTAGAACTTTTTGTTCAAGCATTCGACAATATTCTGGCCCATCCAGCTTCATACCCTGGGGCACAAAAATCAGTGGTGTTTTGGCCAGGTAGGTCATTTCTCCCCAGACCATGCATTGTTGGGGTTTTTGTTGTCGCTCAATGTACTTCAATTGGGAGGAAGGGGATCAACACTCCAAATTCTGAAAGATTACATTAAGGGATTAAACTTTTCGAAAAAAACTAACCGATCATTCTGTGCGTTTCGAGCCTGTTGGAGGTCAATCAACAAGTGTATCGTATCCTGTAAGCATGGATAAAAAGAATGTTTTTAATATTGTCGAGAGCGATTCAGTAATGTATTCAAAAGTTTTACCCAAACAAATAAATGAAATAGCCATTGAAATACGCTCACTCGAGGGACGACCCATACTTCGCGACTCTGATGTCGTTCTTGTAACTATTATTTTTAAAAAGGCAATTTATTTTTAAGTTACAGCCAAGTGAAAGTTTGTTGTGACCAGTAAAACATTTGTGAATACATAAACTATTTCGTCTTTTTTATTCTCATGTCTATTGTTTGCATTTTCATATTTGTAGTCTAGTCGTACCTAATCAACTTTAATATAATGGTGACACTCTATTTGATACAAATTCAATTAGCATTGGTGATTTTATACAGCATGCAGCAGGCCTCCCTTATTTTGAAGGTTTTCCCCATCAAAGAGGTAGAGGCATCTTTGTTGGAATACCAAGACAAAAAGAAGGAGGTGTTGGCAATGTCCTAAAAGGACTATGGAGAATACTTTCACCAATGCTGAAGAGCACAGGAAAGGCTGCAGGTAAAGAGAGATTGGCGACAGGCGGTCGCATTTTGACAAATTTATCAAAGTATATTAAAGAAGAATATATTAAAGAAACTCTTCAAAATAAAGGCCGCGCAGGATTAGACAATTTTATCAGCAGTCTATCACAAAAAGAAAGTGGTAAAAAAGAAAAAGGTATGGACATGAAATTACTTTAAAAAAATCTAAGTGGAAATAGTTCTATCATTCTAGCACAGAAAAGTCTCGTCGGTCGGTCGGTCCGACAAATACCAACTTACAATGATAAAAAGAAGCAACGTTTAGACACTTTCGGATTTTATCAAAATGGTTTTTAGCAAAATTGATGTTAATAGTGTTAATACTGTAAGTAACGCTCTGAATTGGTTTGAGCAGTTTTCGAGAGTACCTTACTCTCAACCCTCTCACATCGAAGCTTTCATTTTAAAATTCGCATTTTGTCGCATTGATTTAAATAAATGCTACATTTACAGCGAGTTTAAAATAACAAAAGCTGGAGCAAATCAACAATTTGTACCTTTGGAAGCTGCGAATGCAGTTGCACCAATTCAGATGATTGGTTGAACCAATAAATTCACAATAATTTTTTACTTGATGTGATCTTGATGTGATGTGTCATAAAAAATTTCACTTGATTTGATTATGATGGCATGCATCACATCAAAATCAAGTACTCATTTGAGCTCATATGGAAACACTTATTGGTTCCACGTTTTGAAAAAATATGAAAATTTCTATAAACGGAAGAGAAGTTTTTGACTCCAATTCTCTTTATGCATACAAAACATATTTGGATACAGAGCTGTATTTTCCAAAAAATGTCAAAAAGTCATATCTTAACGGATCAGGTTATTACTTAGATGCTCTCGACCAAAACAGCACGACATCAGATGGATTTATAGCACGCCGCGCCATGTTTTCGAATAGTCAAGTAGCATGTTTCGTGTCGAAAATTGACGCTGACATTTTTAATCAAGAATTATATATAATAAATAATGTCGAAATCGGTGTGGAAATTATTCCTCACGATGAAAACTTTCTTCTCTTGGCACCTGTGGCCAGTGACAACAATGTATATAAATTTGAAAATTCATGCTGCCGACTGTTTGTCAAAACTGTCGAGCTTATGGATGGGTTGGCTTTGGACGTCGCAGGAAAACTAGAACACACGCCTTCTAATTACGCTTTAAAAAAACGTTACTAAGTCTCTCTTCATTTTACAAGGTCGCACAGAATCGATCACAAACTTGTTCAGTGACCAAATACCTCGTAGAGTTGTTATTGGAATGTTAGAAAACGCCGCATATGTCGGTCATCGTAGAAAAAGCCCATTTAACTTTCAGCATTTTAACTATACGTGACATTACAATCACTGCAAATGGCCACAACAAACCCGCGGTGCCATATAATTTTGATTTTTCGAGAAATAAATATGTCAGAGCATTTGGAAAAGTTTTCACGTGTTGTAAAAACCAAAAAAATTACACAGAGAATTCGGTCTAATGTATGCGGTTATTATTGAATTTATTTTTTATATTTTTTGGCTCTAGGTAAAAGCTTTGAAAAAGTTTTAAATTCTTTGTACAACTGTAATAATCCTGATAACTTTAACGAAGCGGTAACGAAAAGGCGCGCACAGACTTACTTTAGACATGTTTCCAAGCAAAACTTTTGATCACAAATACATTAAGAGACTCTTGAAAAAAGTGAAAAAAAATTATTTGCGGTGATTTTCAAGTAATATTGCGGTGAAAGAAATACCACCCATAAATTAATTTCTATAAATTGATTGGCAGATTGTTTTTAGCAGACTGTTTAAAGATAAGAGGATTACAAAATTTATATTACACTAGTGCCGAGGTTTTTCCGCCTATACTCACAAATTTAATAACCCATTTTAATAACCCAATCTTTAATAAACGCGTATCTCTAAATTTTGACTGGCAATTTCATAAAGCAAAATGTAATGTTCACACATAAAAACCTTTTTTTTCGTTAAAATTTGGCGCTGAAAGTAGAAAATATTGCAGTTTCCACAAAAACAGTGCAGTGTAGCAATCCCTTGCACAAAAATATCTTTTGAATTGGCTCCTAAAATTCAATCAAAAAAAATTATCTTTGAGCAAAACGGTTGTTTCCAGGAACTTTTGGAAAATCAGCGTGTTCACTTAGCAAATATTTCTTATCTTACTAAAACTTACTCAAAATTACACAAACTGTCAAATTGAGTGTTTTTAGAAGTTGTGTGTGGAGCGCTAGCTGGACATGATAGACCAACTACTCAAGGTAATTAGGCTTTCCCAGTGAAGGTGTGAGGTGTTCAAGATCTTAGAGCTCAATCAGCTCACCGTATTTCCTCTAATTAGCGCCCATGCTCTAACGAGCCCCCACCCCCAACTTTGAAGACCTGTATCTCAGCCAAGAAAAAATATTTTGCAAAGCTGTTTAATGCATTCTCTTAACTCCCACGAGTTCTACCGATTCCGCTTTTTATATTTGGAAATTTCATTCAAAAATCTTGAGATCGACCCCAAAATTTTCAGATTTTTGGGTGTTTGAATAATAAGCGCCCGTGGGCTCTTATTAGAGGAAATACGGTATGTTTTTTAAAGAGGCAGGGAACTTCAAATACGCCTCGCCCAGGACAGAGGTTTGAATAGCACTGGGTGCACACCTCTTTTTTATCTCGTTTTATTCACAAGTTTGGTGTCAAAATGATCCTCACACTCTTGGATATCCAACAAAACCATCAGCGCAGGGTTTCACAGTGTGAACACAGCGCTGATGTAGGTGTAAGCTGCAGTAGGTGTGAAATTCACACCTACTGCAGCTTTTTCACAGGCTAAATTAGGCTAAATTTCCGAAAATCGATCGTTTTGGGGGTTTTTCTTTGAATGGTTTGATTGATATTTTCTGGCTTTTTTCTACAAGTCACACGTTTCGTATACTAAAATGTAGCCAAGATTATAGGCTTTCGTTTGAGCTATCATAAAGAGAAAAAAGTATATATTTAGCTAAAGCTAAGATTCCAAAAACGTTCAACAATGTCCGATTCCATGTCATCCTACGCAGGGTTGTCATTTTCATTAAATCCCAATGTTAGGGCATTTGCTGGCAGTGAAGCAGTGCTGGAAATGGTTGCAATCGATTGCTCGATAGTTTTTGGCCCTATACGCCAGTGAACTTGCTGAAAATTAGTGTTTAAAAATAGGGTGTGCACCCAGGGGGATTCGAATCTGTGACCTATAGGCCATGTGTATATGAAGATCCCTCCCCTTTAATTGAGCTGGAATTTATAGGGTGTTCGAAGAAATTTTGCTGTTTTGAAATGGTCATGACTTTTTTCTGTGTCCTTTTTCAACACCTGTTTTTACAGATCAGTTTTTTTGCCGACAATAATTTTTTGGTACGATGTCAGGGCTTCCAATTCAAATTTTCAAAATCTAACAAATCTGTAAAAAATCAGATTTCAGGACTAAAATAAGATTGTTGAAAATTCTTGGTGTATAAAACAGAGGTTGTAAAAGACCAAGACCAGACGGATCAGACAACACCAGACCAGACCAAGACGAAAATCGTCTTTTTCACATTATGTACCAAAAAATATTATCGGCCAGAAAAATAGATCTGAATAAAAATTTCAAAAACGACCTAGAAAAAAGTTATGACAATATCAAAAAAGTATAGTTTCTTGAAACACTTGAAACATATTTTATCTATTTTTAAGCCAGTTGGAGATCGACTAAAAAAATTAACTTAGTCTCCCTGTTGATTTTTTAGTATGATGCCTGTGCGGAGGGTAGGCTATGCTCGAGAATTGCAAAAAAATTAGGAGACAGGCTAAGAAAAATCACGAACAAAGTCGCTAAATACTTGAGACTTTTTAGTTTGCTAGAATGAATTGAAACATGTTTCCCGAGCTAAAAGTATAAAAAATATATTTGAGTCAAACCTAGCTGGCCTACCCTCGCTTAACCTCCTATGAAAATGAAGGCGGAGACCAGCAGTGCTTTTTCTTCTAGAAAAAATTAAATCATCCAAATAAGGTTTCTGCAATTTTTGAAATGCGCCTCCCACCTCATATCTCTACTGTGCTACAGCTATGAAAGTAAAACAATAACATTTATTGTTCAGGCGACCCAAGAGGAAGATTGGTTTAAAGCGTCTACACTGCTCTACAAGCATTGGTTAATTTTTTAATTTCACCGATTCCACCTTTGGTTTACTCACTTTTACATCAAATTCGTAAAGTCGGATGAAAAAGTTGTTAATTCGCCTCAAAAACAATTTTTTAAGACTGCGAGAATGAAAAATCTGAGAGACAGTTTTTTTAAACCGAAAAATCGAAAAGGGGTTAGAAACGTTACTTAAAGGACCTGATCTCTTCCTAGTCATGGCAATTTGTAATTTTTGAATAAGGGGGACCATCCTAATTCTGAAGGAGTAAGTTGTGCCAATTCAGTTTGTGCCCCTTCAGTTTGTGCCCCTCTATCAGCAATTTTAAACTGATAAAATGCCAATAAAAAGACACATACCAAAGGGGCACAAACTGAAATGGCACAACTTACTCCTTCCCTCCTAATTAGGTCAATAATGTTTTCGAATTATTTTTTGTTTGCATTTAAAATTTGGGCTCTATTTAAGAAGAGGTACCATTTTTTGCCTTGGTCCCCCGGGGTTAGTATGCCTGAAAAGTAGAAATTTTTGGGTGGATGGGTGCTGTATGGCTGAAGTAGAAATAAATACAATACAACATAAATAGAAGACTGATAGAATAGAATTATAAAGCAAGTGAAAACAATTTACAAAAAAATCAATAGGGGGGACCAAGGCAAAAAATGGTACCTCTTCTTAAATAGAGCCAATATTTGTTCAAAAATTTGAACCTTTCACTAGTCGAGCCCAACGTTGCTTGAGATCTCCAGATCGGGCCAGTTAGGCTACTTCCATTGCTCTACAGTTATCTACAGCGAGACACCGTTCTATATTGACCAATAAGTAAGATCCAATAAGTAAAATACCAATAAGTAAAAATAATTCGAAAACATTATTGACCAAATTAGGATGGTCCCCGCCAATTCGAAAATTACAAATTGCCATAGGTCCTTCAAAGAGGCATGCCCGTCGCCGATGATAATATTTTGAAAGGCGAGCACCAGCGAAATTCAAACAAGAATTAAAATGACACGTTTTAGTCAAAGTCGGAATAGGCAATTTTTCCAATCGGAATCGAACCGACAACCGACGGTCCGCCGGTGCTTTAGCACTGAGCCACCTGTAATTTTAAGCAACAATTGTTTTTCATTACTTATCACCTGCAGGGCACTCAACAAAAATGTATTTCAGAATAATTCTTTTACGAATTGACCTGGTGCCCGCCTTTTAAAATATTCCCATCGGCGACTGGCATGCCCCTTTAAGTTTCTGCACCGGGCAGAAAAAATGACTCACGTTTCCATCCCATTTTAGGTTAGAGAGTAAATTCTCTTTAGTTATTTATCGACAAAAAAGTAGTTTTCCGGGTAATTTACTCAAACTAGCCATATGTTAGCTCCCTAAATTTTTTTACCTGATCTCAGCAAATTCGGATTTGTGAAGACACGCCGAATTTTTTTAGACTAAAAATTCAACCGAAATTTCCGATTTTTTATCAAAAGTCCCATTTTCGTTCTGCAAAGCCATATTATCCATCTTCAATCAATTTTCTTCCAGAGCAATAATTTTTCAATACTCGGCCACAAAAAAATGCTTCCGACTTCCTATCGTCGAAAAATGGGACAAAAACTTTGGCTAAATAAATTTAACTGGGACATTAACTGAACGAATTTTCCGATGGTCCGTGCATTGAGAGCCGATAAATCAGATTAATTTTGTGCTTCAGGTGTTTGACTTGCCCTACTGCATATCCTTCAAATGTTGATCAGCCATGGGAGAATCAGGTGGAGGACAGCACTATTTGTGAGCTTGCTTATCATTATTCGCATTGTATTTTTATAATTTTTTTAGCCAAGGATTTGCTGTACCCACTGGCAGGTAAAACTTGAAAAAAGGAATGTTAGTAATCCTCGAACAATTTTTTCAATTTAGCCATGTTTTGCTGCGAAGACAATTGCACAGAGTCGGAAAAAAAGAATGTTTCGTTGAAAAAGCTGAGTGAACTGACAGGAATCGATACTACCAACCGTCGACCAGGTCAAATCTGTGGAAGGTTGTGATTTCTTCTATAAGACTTATTTGGAAAATGCCTGCTAATTTTTTTTTATTTTAGGGTTTTTAAGAATGGCGAACCCAACTACACCTGCAAGTAAGTAAATGCAAAAAAATAGACTTTCTCGAACATTTTACAAGGGTACTACTTGTTCTATCCGAGAGGAAGTGAATTTCTCTTGTGATTTTTAATTCAGAAATCCTCTTTATTTACAGAGAATGTGCCACAGATGGAACTTGCGTGCTTTGTCGGGAATGCTTCATCAATTCTCCTCACACCAAACACAAATACAAGGTAACATATACGCTGCATCTCATCCCTATTTACTAACTCGCATTTCTAGATGCACACCTCCCTCGGCTGTGGCTACTGCGACTGTGGTGATCCGGAAGCTTGGTCTAGAGATTTTGCCTGTAGTCTGCACTCCTGCTGCTCATCTGGCGAGGAAGAAGTTAAAAATATGTAGGAGTCTTCAACCTGCTATACTAACTGACCTCACAACCTTTTCTAGCGTGCCCGGAGCCTCCAGCTTGCCGATAGAATTGGAAACGCGAGCCTACAATTTGACCGTGATGGCCTGTAGATTCATTGTAAACCTGTTGTGCTGGGATGAGGACAGAGGATCTTCAATTTTCAGCGGGTATTCAACTTTTTTTCTTCATGAAAGTCAGTTAGTAAGATGGTTTTCAGTGACATGTTTGGCGAAGAAGACCAATTTCAGACCATCCTCTTCAATGATGAAACTCATACATATGATGCGGTCGGTTGACGACCTGTTGAAAAGCAAAGATTTCACACAGTTAATTTTAGGTCATCCGTGCCTTAGAAATCGCTGTCCATTGCACTAATAATCAAGCTATGCGGTTGGCCACAATAGTAGACAGGTGGGTGTAGTGGTGTAGTCGGTTCAGTGCTAAAAAACCCTAAAAATGCATCTTGGCTCAGAGTTGTTTATTGTTTTCTAGAGCTCTGGTTCAGAGGCGTGACCGGAGACTTGACCAGTTCTAATTAGGATTGTATACTAATGCTAGAACGCAAAGAAAAACCTCACAGCCTATGGAATTAGACCTTTTCAGAATCCCAGATTGGGTACGCCTAGCCTAGTCAAAGTTTTTAGCTTATTTTGTTGCTTAACCAGAAACCTAATGTGTCTGGTCTTTTCTTCGCCTTTCTTGACGCATCAAAACGTGTAGGAAGGGTCTGGTTTCAAGGAGTAGTTGCACAAAAATTAGAGATTTGAGCGAAATATTCGTTTGCAAGTAAACTTATCAATTTGGCCAAATTCGCACCATAAATCCCGGCCTTATTCCAAAATGTTTTGGTCAAGAAGTCTATCTAGGCTATTAAAAGAGAGGATTAAAAAAAATTTCGAAACTTCATGATCACTTGTACATTGCAGAGAAGGTAGATCCATAGTGAAGACAGGCAACTACGAGATTTGTGAAAACGTCAAAACCACCATAGAGAGAAGGACAGCCAGGGACTCCAACAGGCGTACTCAGAAAAGTGGACCACTGGAGGTGAAGGTGTTCAGGTGAACAAGATTTTTGAGATTCCTCATACTTTCTCATTTTTTGTACTTTCAAATATTCTTCAGGTCCTCCCTAGTTTCCTACCAACAATTTGCAGTCCGACTTCTGAACTGGTTGAGTCTACAGGCACAGGAATTTTGTAAGCTTTGACTACTGGAAAGTCGGCAGAATATTTTGATTTCAGCTCCGATGAGTCTAATACTGGGCGATGTTTTGCTGTACGAGTGTTCAGACGAGAGCTGCACCACCACCAACTTTGTGCCAAGTGAAGACAGAGCTGCACTCCAGATAGCTGCAGAGACTATCCCTTCTTGCGGGCATGAATCCAATTGCTTGAAGATGATGTTGAATGATAGGAAATTGTGGAAAGGTTCATAGAAAGGTGTTTTTGCTGAAGTTAAGTTAATGGGAACGATTTTTAGCTGCGAGGTCAGGCTTCCATCAAGCTCTAATGTGCAGTGTTTTGATGAATTTGCGCCAGAAACAGGAGTTTGGACGTGTTTTTGTCAGAGTAAGCTTTCAAATTTCGCAGGGTGTTTGGAAAAATCCACTTGTTTTCTATTGCTATAACTTTTTCTGTCAAAAGGCTCAAGAATCCAGTCAAATGAGTAATTTACTTCATAAAATCTAAAAAATTTGTTTCTCTTAGATACTCCTTGAGCTTTTTGTGGTACTTTTATAGTTCCCCCATACTCGGATTTTTTGAAATTGACCCAAAATCACTTCCCGAACTCATTTTTTCTGCTCTACACGATAAAAGAAGGATTTCTGAACACTTTCTGATTGAAAAATTTTGAATTTTGTCAAAAAAAATTTCTCCCACCCCTCAGGGATAGAGGGTCATTTCAAGGTATTTTAGAGTCATTTTAGGGTGATTTATCACATTTTTTGTTGGAGCTGTGCAAAAAGACTCACTAAATGCATTTTTGATCAAGAGTCTTGCTCGGAATCATGTCTAAGGTAAGCGAGTGCACGCATCTCTAACCCATCAAGTCTAGGGCTTGGTGGCTTGGAGTTGAGATGCGCACACCCACATACCTTAGACGCAAATCACTCGAAAGTGACTCTGAATGCATAAAAAAATATGCATACCAGAGTTTCTATATGTGTTAGGACCCAGAAAGTAAAAACCTGTTCAAATCTATCATTTTTAATTTTAATTCGACTAGAAAAATGCTAAAATTTGGTGAAAAGTACCCTAAAATGACCATCTACTCCTGAGGGACGGGAGGCAAAATTTTTTTTCGCAAAATTCAATTATTTTAATCAGAAAGTGTTCAGAAATCCTTCTTTTATCGTTTAGAGCAGAAAAAATGAGTTCGGAAAGTGATTTTGGGTCACTTTTCAAAAAATCCGAGTATGGGGGACTACAAAAGTGCCCTTTTTGTTTTATTTTTTAAACCTTTTATATAACAAAGTGTAGCCCTGGATCTCAGCTTTCAAACGAGCTCCTAACGTATCTTTTGAGATGTCAAAAAGTTACAGAAAAAGTTTTTTTGAATGAACTGAAGTTTTAGAAAAATTTGGTCCATTCAAAGAGATCGTGGGCTCTGTCGTACAGTCTGGTGAAAAAATTGAAATTTTGAGAAAAAAACATTTTTAGAAATTTAACAGAATAAATAACTAATTTGACGGGATTTTTGAACCTTTTGGTGGGAGAAATCAACCACAGCCATTTAAAAAACGGACAATACTTTTTTTGGCGCAAATCCACTTTTTTGTAGAGGTGATGAAACCGGTTCGGGCGGGATTTCGGGACGGGATTTTTGGCCAAAAATATTTCGGGATCGGGATTTTGGAAAATAAAATTCGAGATCCCGTCGGGATCCCGAACAAATTTCGGGATTTGGCTAATATCAAATCTAAGTGGAAAATTACCACTAGTCGCATCATTTCTGCACTCAGTAGCCTTTGTCAACCTTTCCTTTACCCCACGCACGCACGCAGCCATTTAAAAAATCATTTATTCGCGCTTTTTTACAACAATGAACATCACTTTGTAAGCAAACATTCAATCGGGCGGTGCTACCGCCGTCATCTTGATGACATTGCCGCACACTCCACATTTTGGTTCAGTAGCCGACAGCTTTGCAAAAAGATCGATTCTCCAAATAACACTCATCTGAAAATGCAAAAAAATAAAGAGAGCATCAACGTATTGCCATTAGAAACCTGGATCTGGATCGGACAGAATTCGACTAGTGGAAATCCCGATTATTTTACTAAAATCCCATTGATTGTGTTCACAAATTTAAGTCCCGAGCATAATTCCGTCTTGGTATCTTCTCGAGCGGCGTTTGTATCCACTGTTAATAATAGGGATACTTTGCAGAACTACGTGACCCTGTTCAATGACTTCATAGAAGATGACCACGAACACTCGGTGTCCATAGTCTCCATGGCTGTTCAAGTGTTCACTGTGGTAAGCTACAGTCTAACAAATTACAGTCAATCAACTAAAAACAATCGATTTTCACGATTACAGCCAACTGTGGCCCGTCAACTGATAGTGGAGGAGAATGTTTTGCATCTAGTGCTCTCAGCTTTAAAAGATTTCTGCCAGAAATATGTCAATGGTAAGTGGCTAATATTGCAGAGGGCAAGACTGCATAATAAAAAAACACTTCCCAAAGTTTTTTGGGAAGCTGTTTTGGTTAAGGCTAGAGATGATGGCTTGATCTTTTCGGGGCGGGACTGGTCAGAATTCAAATTTAAAAATTTCGGGACGGGACAGGTGCCAAAAAATTTCCGGGCGGGATTCCGGGACGGGACGATTCTCTAAGATTAACGGGACGGGACGGAATTGTCCCGTCCCGTCATCATCTCTAGTTAAGGCTGGGCAAAATGCCCTTTTTAGTCAAATTGTGGGCTTCTAAGCCAAAATTCTCAACTCTTGAATTTTTACTCCGAGGCAGGGCGACCAGAACAAACATCCCAAGATGAGCATTTGGGTCAAAAAGTCAGGATTTCTAGCAGAACTAGAAATTTTTCAGTCGAGTAAAACCAGAAAACCAGGGATAAGACCGAAAACCAGACTCAAAATTTTGGAATTTTGCAGGGTTTGAGTCCAATTACCTGAAAACGGATGCATCACTTCCCAACCCTAGTTTTGAACAAAAAAACCCTCTCTAAATCGGTCAAATAAGTCTAAGTCGGCCGAAATTCCTGATTTTTAACAATCCAAAATCAAGATTTAAATACACATTCAGGAAATTCGTGTTAAGTGCCCTGGCCGGAAGCTTCGATCTTTGATTAGCCCACCTTGATTCAGCCAAATTTCTATTCACAGGCATACTTGCGCGGCCGCCGGCGGAGCGCCGGCGGCCGCCTTCCGCCGGCGGCCCGCCGGGTAAAATTGGCGATTCTGGAGCGCCCGGCGGCGGCGGCGAAATTTTGAAAATGCCGGCGGCGGCGGAGGCGGCGGTGCTCATTTTCGAAAACTCCCGGCGGAGGCGGCGGCGCTTTTTTTTGGGGGAACGCGCAAGTATGTTCACAGGCCTTACTAAATTAATTAGCCATCCCCAATTTTATTTTTTGTGGGTACAAAAAGGTCGGACTCAGCCCTACACCAATCCACCTTGTAATTTCAGCGTCACCTTCCAATGATAAACTGTTCCAGCTGGACTTCTCCAGTGATTCCCACCCTGCTGTGTTAAAGCGTAATCCACATTGTTGTTGGTCAAATTTGGTGGCAAAGAGTTGGTGTTTTTAGGTGCAATGTACATGCTCCAAGATGTCAGCTATTTGCTCAATATTATACCCAAGTCAGAAGACTGGAATGACGAATTACGTGTCAAATTTGTGATGGGAGGTGGAGTTATATATATATTTTAGCTTCTTTTTTTTAGGACAGCAAGAATAAGGGTCCGAGAGCTAAGGTTTTGTAAAAAGGCAAAAAATGCAAAACCCTGAGTTCTGCCCACTTTCGGCTTAGAGAACACACACTCTTTAGCCCTACTTCTGGGCTCAAGCCTGAGTCACTTTTTGCAGCATTTTGACTTTTTTTTTTATTTTTTTTTCGAAGCCTTATTAGTTGAATCTCCCTCTTTTCTCGCTATCTCTAATAAAAAGTTATGTGCATCCAGGGTACCGCACAGGGTATAATTATTGATGAAGTTATTACCAACATTATACCCAGGAAGGTATGAAAATAGTATTACTTTATACCCTGGGTAAGTATATAGTATAAGTTAATACCTTTGTACCTAGGGTATTGTTTTATACCCATGGTATACAATCATACTCTGGTCAATTTGAAGCAAACTCTTAATTTTAACGTCAGATTCATGTTCAGCATGGCTGATTTGCTTAAAACTGCCCTTAAAAGTTTAGTCTCTCTATCAAATTTTGAATTCCTCTCGAGACAACAAACATTTGAATTCAAAATTTCGAAATTCAAATGTTTATTGTCTTGAGCGGAATTTGACTTTTAGCAGTGAGTTTTACAATTTTAAGGGCAGTTTTCTAGGCAAATCAACCAACCTGAACATGAATCTATTGTCAAAATTGAGGGTTGTACTCGTGCTACTATTTCTGTAACTTTTTCTTGGCTGAGGAAACCGCCAATTTCGACAATAGATTCATGTTCAAGTCGGTTGATTTGCCTAGAAAACTGCCCTTAAAATTTGTAAAATTTGTAAAACTTCTGCTAAAAGTCAAATTCCGCTCAAGACAACAAACATTTAAATTTCGAAAAAAAAAATTCAAATGTTTGTTGTCTAGTCATAGTTAGACCAAACTTTTAAGGGCAGTTTTCTAAGCAAATCAACCATGCTGAATATGAATCCGGCGTTAAAATTAAGAGTTTGCTTTAAATTGGCCAAAATATGATTGTATACCCTGGGCATAAAACAATACCCTAGGTAATAACTTATACTTTATACCGCGGGTATAAAAGTAATACTATTTTTATACAGTCAAACCTCGTTTATCCGGCACCCCCAAAAGTTCGTTCCCGCCTTGGGTCCGACACTTTCTTTAGCTCAATTTTCGAAGTCTTTTGCTGAATGTGATTCACCAGTCTAGTCCGAAATATCGCAAGGATTCTGTTTTTGCCGGTCGTTTTCCGAAATTTTTAAATTTCGCCATAAAGACCCGCGAACCTCGGTTATCCGGCACCCTTTTTGAAAATCAGGTGCCGGATAACCGAGGTCCGCGGGTCTTTATGGCGAAATTTAAAGATTTTGAAAAAACGAATGGCAAAATCAGAATCCTTGCAATATTTCGGACTGAGCTGAAAAAAGTATCGGACCCAAGGCTGCAATGAACTTTTGGGGGTGCCGGATAAACGAGGTTTGACTGTACTAAAATAGTATTATTTAGGTATAACTTTTATATATAGTTATACCCTTTGCAATACCCTGTGTGCAACGCGCTATATTTTGCTCATTGGATTAAATAATATTTGTGCATTTAGTGCACGCCTTTTTGCGCTTCCTCAGGGATGTGGAAGGCATGGACGAGGGTAAGTATTGACCGTTTGTGGATATGAAACCAATTTTATGATATTTGTTGCAGTCAAACGTCAGAACGTGGAGCACCAACTGATGGAGAGTGAGTGGGAAACTGCTTTCAACATTTTCATCCGCTCACAAGAATGCCTTTCGCTGATACTGGCCTGGTCCAGGACTGATGTAGGTTTGCCTCGAAACAAGCCATGCTTTTTCGAGGGATGGACTTAAATTTAAAAATCCCATAAATCCAAAAGTTTACTACAAAAATCAGTAACGAAATATCTATTGTAGGGTGATAGAGTTGTACAATGGAGAAAAAAGATACAGTACCTTGGCGCAAATTTAGACATAGCCGCGGGCTAAACTATACTTTAGTGCGGTTGCTCAAAAACGCGTTTTAAGTATTTTTTTCGACGTAATTCAATGTGAAACGTTCAAAAAACATGTTTTTAGGTGTGGGAAAAACCAAAAACCGAAAAAAATTTTGAAAATTTTCATTTTGGTCTAAAATTGGTATTTTTGGTCTTTTTCACAGTGTTCGATTTCCGGACAAGACAAAAATATTGTGCATATTACATGTTTTTGTTCTCGGATTCATTTCTAGGGTGAGCTAGTGCGCGCATCTCTAAGGCGGAAGAGGCGGAATTTGATTAAATACTGTTTTTTGAAAAATGTATGATCAACTATTGAATAAAAATGAATGAACCAAAAATGCCCTAGAAATGAATCCGAGAACAAAAACATGTAATATGCACAATATTTTTGCCTTGTCCGGAAATCGAACACTGTGAAAAAGACCAAAAATACCAATTTTAGACCAAAAATGAAAATTTTCCAAAAATTTTTCGGTTTTTGGTTTTCCCACACCTAAAAACATGTTTTTGAACGTTTCACATTGAATTACGTCGAAAAAAATACTTAAAACGCGTTTTTGAGCAACCGCACTAAAGTATAGTCCTACCTAGCCGCGGAGTTGAGCGACCACTTTTATATATAAGAACTTATAAATGGCATAATAATTTTGGAAAAATTGCAAAAACTGCTTGGTCCACCCTGTGGTTTGGCTAAATTTTCGCCAGAAAAAAAAGTATTTTGCTCCTGAAAAAAGGGTGCGTGGAATTTGCAAAGCATTTGTAAAATGCTAAAATTCAATTTTTTTTCGTTTTTGCTGTTTTTGCAGTTCGGGGCACACTTTTGAGCCCGTCTTGACATATGATGGCCTCCTCCGAACCAGTCTTGGGGAATCCTTAATTTACGGCTTCGGCTCCGGCTTCAGCTCCCAGATTTTTAATTTTCAGCTCCGGCTCCGGCTGCTGCTCCGAGCTTTGGAAAAATTCGCTCCAGCTCCGGCTCTGAGCTTGCAAAAAATTCGTTCCAGCTCCGGCTCCAGCTCGGAGCCGGAGCTGGAGCCAGGCTGGAGCCGGAGCTGGAGCCGGAGCTGGAGCCGGAGCTGGAGCCGGAGCCGGAGCAGGAGCCGGAGCCGGAGCTGTCCCCAAGACTGCCTTGAACTACCCAAGGCTTCGCCTAAGGTACGAAAAAAAAATCTGAAATGAACAAAAAAGGAAAAAAATTTGAATTCCCGCATTATAAAAAAGTTACGAAACGCACTTATGCCAAAAAAAAATATTGTCCGAAACATCGTTATGGCCCATTCTGGAGTGAGAAAGTAAAAAAAAAAGTTGATTGTGAACGTAATATTGCAGGGTCTTGTCCACCTGATGGTGTTCCGCAAATGTCTGGAAGAAATCAATCGCAAGGTGCAGCACATGCCCGAATTCTCCACCGAAACCACTGTTGAAAGTATGCATAAAGGGCGAGCATTCACTTGCGGATTATTTTTTGCGCACTCCACATATGCAGATTCAACTTATGCGGATTTTTATTGGCGGTGTCCAAATTTGCGGATTCCACATTTCCGGATATTAACATGCGGAATTTTCACTTGCGGATTACGCAATTGCGGATTTCACGTTTATGGATCAGCAAAAAAGTAAGACATTTATTGTTTGTGTAAGTGCAAATTTCATATTTATTATTTCTACTAAAACGAGTAACGTATTTCCTTTAATAAGAGCCCTCCCGAAAATCCAGAATTTCTCGAATTCATTCTCCACCTTCTAAACCAGGCTTTTCTTTTTGAACGCAACATATGTTATACACCAAAATGTAGCGCAGATTCCCAGCTACATTTTGGTATACAGTCCAACCCCGATATAGTGCGACCCCGATATAGTGCGACTCCGATATAGTGCGACCTTGAGCTCGACCCATTTGGTCAAAAGTCTTTAAAAGTAGACTTAGACATAATTTAGACATAATTTTATACCAAGTTTTCCTTTTATACCAAGTTTTGGTTTTTGAACGCAACATATGTTATACAGTCAAACCCCGATATAGTGCGACCTTGAGCTCGACCCATTTGGTCAAAAGTCTTTAAAAGTAGACTTAGACATAATTTAGACATAATTTTATACCAGTTTTCCTTTTATACCAAGTTTTGTTTTGAACGCAACATATGTTATACAGTCAAACCCCGATATAGTGCGACCTTGAGCTCGACCCATTTGGTCAAAAGTCTTTAAAAGTCTCGATAGTGCGAGTCCCGATATAGTGCGAGTCTCGTTATAGTGCGAATTTTGTTTGGTCCCCAGGGTCGCACTATATCGGGGTTTGACTGTATAACATATGTTGCGTTCAAAAACAAAAACTTGGTATAAAAGAAAAACTTGGTATAAAAGAAAACTTGGTATAAAATTATGTCTAAGGTAGGTGAGTGCGCGCATCGCTAACCAACCAAGCCCCCTGAGCCCCAGTATCAAGGTACCATTTTTCAGTTTGCTTTCGCTGAATTAGAGATAGGCAATGGAACAGCTAAAAAATTGGTTTACCTTGTTCCCCCCCCCTACCTTGGCCCCCAAGGAAAAAAGTCGATTTTGGCCAAAAAATTTTATTCAAAAAAAACGACTTTTTATATGAAAAAGTGTCGGAAAACAGCTTTTTATCGTTTTTAGCGTATAAAAATCGCTTAGGAGACGTTTAAACATGATTTACGAAAAATTAAATAACCGCCGCTTCACCACTGAGCCACCGATGCTATTGGATGGTGAGAATGGTTTTCAATACTTATCACAAAAGGGTACTCAACAAATTTGCACTTCAAAATAATTCCTTTTTGAATTGACCTGGTACCCGCCTTTCAAAATATTCCCATCGGCGGCGAGCATGCCTCTTTAACCTATTTTTTTTATCAAACTTTATAAAAAAAACGATATGTGTCCAATATTTTGAAGTGTTACCGTATTTTTTCTAATTTAATGGCCCCCAAAATCCAGAATTTTTATTCATTTTTTAAACAAATTTTGGGTATTGATGCCTAGGCATGTTACATACCAAAATATTGCTGGAGAACTGAGCTACATTTTTGTATGTGACATACCTAGGCATCGATACCCGAAATAGGGTCAAAAATTAAAAATACCGGATTTTGGGGGCCGTTATATTAGAGAAAATACGGTAATATAGAATTGTGGTGTCCAAGACTATGAAAATGGGAAAATGTAAAATCCGCAGATAAATATCCGCAATTGCAAAATCCGCAAGTTAAAATTCGCAAAAAAGTTCGCAAATGTACAATCTGCAAATGAAAATGTGGAATCCGCAAGTGTGGAATCCGGATGTGTGAGTCCGCAAATATGGAATACGCAAGTCCAAAGGGTGTCTCAAAATTCCCGTAAATTCTCTAATAAACGGACCCCCCCACAGTTAACTATTTTCAAATTTGTTTTGCTTTTTTAACCCCAACATTGTTTACTTTTTAAAACGTACGATCACTCATTTTGTAGAGTTTGGAAAGATCTACAAAATGAGTTGTTGTACGTTTTAAAAATTAAAAAATGTTGGGGTTAAATAAGCAAAACAAATTTGAAAATAGTTAACTGTAGGGGGGTCCGTTTATTAGAGAATTTACGGTACGTTAACATTTTAAAAAAAAATCGGTCTGCATAACACCTTTGCAGCCCGTTTCCGAATTTTCGGGTGGCAAGCCCGGGAAATTTCCCCAATAAAGCCATTATAAGATGGTGACAACAAACTTTATTCACTCCTGAGCACAAATCATAACAGCAAACACGACAACAGAAAACGATAACTATAACGGATTCTGCTCACTCAAAATGCCTTCCGCCAGCCTCAATACGTGCTTCATTTGTTCTTGTGAAATTTCCCAGACTGCGTTCGAGAGTCGATTGTAGATCTTGTTCCACTCAGATTCTACTCCTACCCTGAAAGAGAAATTGTGAAATTTAAACCAGACACCAAAATCACTAAATCAAACCCGATAGACTTCATCTCTCCCAACTCCTCTTTCTTCCCTGCCAAATCCGGCTTTTGTTAGCGCCAGTTTCTTAGAGTCGATGAACCGCATTGCTGACCTTTTGCCTTGCCACTCCGAACAGCTGCCCGATTCGCGCGAGCCAGAGACCTCGATGAAGAAAATGAACGAAACCGGCGCGTAGCTCCTCTTAGGCCTTGTTCACAATGATGGACTGTAAATGGCCGTAACTTCTTTTTAATTTTCAAAAAAAAATTATTTTGGTGCCATCTTGTAGCTGAGATTCAGGGCTACCAGAAAGGCTAGTGATCAAGTTGGTATTGAGTTAAAAATGCTGAAAAAACTTCAACAATCCTCACTCACAATCCGCACTCGCTAGGAGTGAGGATTGTGAGTAAAAATTGTTGATTCTTTTTCAACATTATTAAATCAATACCAACTCGACCATAGCCTTTCCGGCAGCCCTGAATCTCAGCTACAAGATGGCACCAAAATATTTTTTTGAGAAGTTAAAAAAAAGTTATGGCTATTTCCGAGTGAGGGATTGTTGAATTTACAGTCCACCATTGTGAACGAGGCCTTATTTGACTGCAGCCATATCTGCAAAATTGATAGAAATTAATTTGATGAACTGACCTCGGAGGTAAGCCTAAAATATTTATAATAAATAACGACAGAAATTAATGCAATGGACAAACTGAAGAGACCAATAAGCAAATGGGAAGCAAGTGAAAATAACAGGCGCTGTTTATCTATCAAACTAACAAATATGAAAGACTGAAATTTGAACGAAAAATAATAAATTTTAGGCACTTGTTTACTTGGGGGCCCTTTGGTCAACTGTGAATAGTGTTCAGACGTCTCCTAAGTAATTTTTATACGCTAAAACCGATAAAAAAGTTCTTTCCAAACAATTTCCGTACTAAAAAGACATGTTTTGAAAAAAATTTAAAAAATTTGAAGAAAAATTAACCAAGCCCGCTGCGCCCTGAAGGGGGCGCAGGGGGCTTGGTGGGGGTAGAGGTGGGGGTAGAGGTAAGGGTAAAAGGTAGAGGTAATCTTTATTAATACCGGCCCTGGAAGAAAAAGTGTTAGGTTGTCCGGAAAGTTTGTGCTTTTTTTCTCAAAAAAACTTTTTTCTGACATTATGTTTTTCTTTAGATTTTCTGACCATTTTTTCAAAGTTGAACACTCATTTTGCAGCTGAGACTCTAAGCTACAAAATGAATGTTCAACTTTCAAAAAATGGTCAGAAAAATCTAAGGAAAAACATAATGCCACAAAAGCTTTTTTTTTTAAAAAAAGCACGAGCTTTTCGGACTTCCTAGGATTCTGAAAAACGATTGGGGCAGATAAAAAATATAAAGAAAAAAAGATCACAAAAATTCTGCATTTTCAATGGTCAATTTTTACATTTAAAAAATTTGAAGAAAAAAAATTAACCAAGCCCCCTGCGCCCCCTTCGGGGGCGAAGGGGGCTTGGTTGGTTAGAGATGCGCACACTCACATACCTTTGACATGATTCCGAGCAAGACTCTTGATCATACATGCATTAAAGCCTCTTTTTGCCCAGCTCCAGTGATGAAAACATGGTAGGATACCTTAAAATAAGATATTTTACCTTGGGGGACCAAGGCAGTTGGTCAACCTTTGATAACCAAATTTTTTGCTCAAAACATGTCTTTTTAGTACGGAAATTGTTTGGAAAGAACTTTTTTACCGGTTTTAGCGTATAAAAATTACTTAGGAGACGTCTGAACACTATTCACAGTTGACCAAAAAAGGCCCCCCCCCCCAAGTAAACAAGTTCCAAATTTTAAAATGTTAACGTAATTTCAAGACACCCTGTAGGATTCGCATTAGTCCAATTCGCATATGTGGAATTTGCAAAAAAAAATCCGCAAGTAAATGCTCGCCGCATAAAGCACATTACAGCCTCCAATAAATAATCGAAAAATTTCATTTAGTCAACGGATTCTCGGCCAAATGCATCGAGTTCGATGTGTCCAAGAACGCATTATCTGTGCACCACCCCTTGTGGCGTTTCATTGCCGGTCTGTTCACAGCTCCCAAGGAAATCCTGTCTCTATACGTCGCAGATGAGAGTGGCCAAGTGCCAGATGCCCTACATGTCAAGCAGTCACTAGCAGAAGTTGCTGAAAATCCATTTCTGAAGCTGAATATGCTGAAGTATTTGGTGGTCTTGATGGAAATGCCTCTGAGAGTGATTGTGCTTCAGGTATGTAACTCTTTTTTTTTTTGAAAAAAATCTGGTACTTTTGCTGTTTACACGCACCCTCATATTTTTTGAAATTGCGAAGTTTTGCGACGTTTTTGCACATTATTTTTGAATATTTTTGTTTCTCGTCCGTTGCTTTTTCATTTCTCTCTGTTTTTTATTTTCTCTTGCTGTTTTACCAAAATTTGCCAAAATCTCATACTCCTAAAGAATTTGGAACATCACGTGAACTTTTTCTAAGTTATGTATCAGATTTTGTGTGGCGTCGAAGGGGCTAAGGGGTAGGCCAGCGTATGGAAGTTGTGACTGATAAGTGTTTTACGCACTTTTTCTGGGGTCTGGAACATAGATTTGGGTGCTCTTTACTTAGGCTTAGGGGTAGGCCAGCGTATGGAAGTTGTGACTAATAAGTGTTTTACGCACTTTTTCTGGGGTCTGGAACATATATTTGGGTGCTCTTTACTTAGGCTTAGGGGTAGGTCAGCGTATGGAAGTTGTGACTAATAAGTGTTTTACGCACTTTTCTGGGGTCTGGAACATATATTTTGGTGCTCTTTACTTAGGCTTAGGGTAGGCCAGCGTATGGAAGTTGTGACTAATAAGTGTTTTACGCACTTTTTCTGGGGTCTGGAACATATATTTGGGTGCTCTTTACTTAGGCTTAGGGTAGGTCAGCGTATGGAAGTTGTGACTAATAAGTGTTTTACGCACTTTTCTGGGGTCTGAACATATATTTTGGTGCTCTTTACTTAGGCTTAGGGGTAGGCCAGCGTATGGAAGTTGTGACTAATAAGTGTTTTACGCACTTTTCTGGGGTCTGGAACATATATTTGGGTGCTCTTTACTTAGGCTTAGGGTAGGTCAGCGTATGGAAGTTGTGACTAATAAGTGTTTTACGCACTTTTCTGGGGTCTGGAACATATATTTGGGTGCTCTTTACTTAGGCTTAGGGGTAGGTCAGCGTATGGAAGTTGTGACTAATAAGTGTTTTACGCACTTTTTCTGGGGTCTGAACATATATTTGGGTGCTCTTTACTTAGGCTTAGGGGTAGGTCAGCGTATGGAAGTTGTGACTAATAAGTGTTTTACGCACTTTTTCTGGGGTCTGGAACATATATTTGGGTGCTCTTTACTTAGGCTTAGGGGTAGGTCAGCGTATGGAAGTTGTGACTAATAAGTGTTTTACGCACTTTTTCTGGGGTCTGGAACATATATTTGGGTGCTCTTTACTTAGGCTTAGGGTAGGTCAGCGTATGGAAGTTGTGACTAATAAGTGTTTTACGCACTTTTCTGGGGTCTGAACATATATTTTGGTGCTCTTTACTTAGGCTTAGTTTACGAAAAAACACGAAAAAATATATTTTTCGGCGCTAGTATAGAATACCCCCAAATCAGACCTTCTAAAAATCGTTGCAACTACCCTTTGGAACAACAAGTTTAGGCTTAGCCCTTAAAGGTAGGCCAGCGTATGGAAGTTGTGACTAATAAGTGTTTTACGCACTTTTTCTGGGGTCTGGAACATATATTTGGGTGCTCTTTACTTAAGTTTCAGAAGGCATAAGTTTTGGGGGGGGGAGGTATTCTATACTAGGGTCCAAAAATCTTATTATGGTCGAACGTCGAATCAAAGGCACCAACCTCGAGTTCGACCCCCAGCTGGGTCCAACAACTGTTTTAACTTCGATTTTTGAAGGCTTTTGCCAGTTCTGCTTTGACAATTTGATCACGAATATCGCAAAGGTTCCGATTTGGCCAATTATCTCTATATAGTATTTGGGATGGGTGGGTAGGTGGCTAACGCATTTGAGTACATGTTTGGTCACAAAGGAAAACTTTTTTTAGTGTAATATTTTTATTTGCATGTTTATGCTCATTCGAAAGCTCTTTCAATGGCGGAGGACCTTTCGCAATTAGATTTGAAGATTGGTGTGAAAAAATTTGAGATTTTGCCCTTTCAAAGTGAAAAGTGGATTTATATTTGAATTACAAAATACGATAGCCTGCTGTCCCTTGTTTTCTATTATTAAAAAGCAAAATTTCAATTCACTAATATCCCATACTAATATCCCCATATTTTTACAAAAAAAAGCTGTGAACACGTGAAAAGCGGACCGTAAGAGTGGACTACCTGGAGGTTTTAGGACCTGGTGAGCACGAATATCACAAAATCAGACCTCCCAACATAAGTGCAATGCCTTGAAATCGGCCAATCATCACAGCGACTCTTTAATTTTTTCTTTAGGCTGGTGAGCAGCGAATTTATTTAGTGCAGCATTTTTTTTTATACTCATAAGAAAGCTCTTCGTCTGAGCTTTCTAATGGTATTTCGTTTGCCTACAAACAGAAAAATTATTACGGATAAAAATTTTGAAGAATCAGTTTTTAAACTTACAAGTATAGAAAATTTTTGCACACAGGCATGTAGCCATAAAATAAACTCCAGATTCACAATCAGCATAAAAGATCGCACCTGATGGTGCTTTAAAGACATACAGTCGAGTCTCGATATAGTGATCACTGTCGATATAGTGATCACTTGGTTTTGACTTGGTTGGTTCATAAGGAAATAAAGGGGAGATAAATCTCTATACAGTCGCCTCTCGATATAACGAACCGCTGGGGACCGGCCCAAGAGGTTCGTTATATCGAGCGGCTATCATAGTCATTTTACTTCATTGCTAGCCAAATAAACATAAAAAATTGGTTCGCTGTATCGGGGGTTCGTTATATCGAGAGGCGACTGTATAGTGATCACCTGTGATCGTCGCAACAGTATAAACAACACTCTGTATACCGTATTTCCTCTAATAGCTCCCTCGGGGGAGTTATTTTTTGGATGCATGAAAAAGCATGCATACCAAAGTTTATTTATGCGGTAGACCGCAGTCAACAAAATTATGTCCAAATTCAATATTTTTAGGTTTAACAGACGAGCAAATCGAAAAACGACCAAAACCACAGGAGAGAGCAAGACAATCGTTATTGTTTTCAATGCTTAATTAAAATATTGATTCTGATGGTAGGTTCTCTATAGTGTTCGCCCAGTGATTTTTAGATGAACTAAACCTCTATGTAGTGATCACCTCTTTATAGTGATCATCTGTGATGAGTCCCTAGGGTGATCACTATATCGAAACTCGACTGCATAAAATAAGGCTGTCTAGCGAGAATAAAATAGAGCCCGAAAAAGTGTCTGAAAAAATATTTTGACGTCTGATTTTGTGATATTCGTGCTCAGCAGGTCCTAGAACCCTCAGGTAGTCTTACATTCCGCCTTTCTCGTGTTAAATAAAAATCGTGCCTTTCTGGAAGAAAAAGTGTTAAGCCCTGTTCACAATGGACGCGTCTGGCTTTGGCTTTATCGTTTGGCTTTGGAGTTTTGGTGTTCACAATGAAACCCCAAACGCCAAAGCCAAAGACTGTTCACGGGATCCAGGTAAAATGACCGGGATTTTAGTCTTTTTACTACCATTTTAATACTACCGTAATTCATCTAATATAAACCCTTTGATTTCGTCAGCTTGACATTGATTTTTGACCCACTTTTGAGAATGTTATGCAAATTACCACCCATTTTGTAGCCAGTGAAATGAGCTACAAAATAGGTGGTAATTTGCATAAGAGCATTCTTTAAAAAGTGGGTCAAAAATACAATGCCAAGAACACGATTTTGAATCAAAGGGGGGTCTTATATTAGAGGAATTACGGTATTTTAATCCTTAATCATTCGTGACGTGTATGACTAAAGAAGGAGCAATTTACTTCCTCTGGTCTATTGGCGCCAGCTAAATAGACCAGAAACTATAACCTGCTTCAGGCTCAATGCAATGCCCAATTGTGGAGACGCAACGGTTTTTCCCTAGTCAATCAAGTGCACAACTACTCTTCCCATTTGTGCCGCACCGAAATGTAGCAATTTTCCAAATTCCTTTCATACTTGGGCTCATTGCACAATTTTTTATTTACAGGTATGACAGAGATGTGCTCATGCTCCAGGTAAAATTTCCACCTACCTTTACTCTTTGTAATCACTGCCAATCGCCATTCTGCAGGTGATCTCAGCCCTGATGAAGCCCAACGAGTTCATCGCTAGAGTGCTCGACAGGTTCGGCCTCTCCAGATGGGCGGAAATCGGTTTTGAGGAGTCGCCTACACCAGTTCTCTCGTCACCATCTTCAGCGCAACAGTCTAGTCAAGTGGCAGGAGCGGCGCCTTCAACGCCAGCCACTCCATCAGCTACACCTGAGGAACTAAGGTTATTTCGCAAATTATCTATTGGGTCTGTTCAATAAGCTAAAATATTTTCAACTTTTTTGGTGGAATTTTTTAATTTTGATATTCAAGACTCACATTTTTTCGCTCAATTTACTGATGAAAAAGTCATAAAATTCCGGAAAAAAATTGAAAATTTTGTTTTTGGCCTGTATTTCAAAAATTTTAATTTTGTAGACCGCAAAAGGTCTAAGGCTGAAAACTTCTTTGTGCTCATTTACCAATAAAAAAGTCGGATATAGATATAGATCACTTTTTAAAATGTTTTGGCGCCAATTTAAAAGAGTTTTTTTTTTAATTTTTCTAGATTTTTTACCTTGGGGGACCAAGGCAAACCAAAAAATTTTTTTCTCGATTTTTCAGAAACCAAAGTGTTTCCATGCTGTTTCAGGGCACGGGAATTAATATGAGACCGGTTTCTCCTCCTTCGGGAAAAGTAAATTTTGCGCTGGCTGGCGGGGTGGAGCGAGTAATTGGAATCCTATAGTGTTACAGTCAACCCTCGTTAATCCGCCACCGGGTGGCGGATTATTGAGGTGTGATTACCCTACCTTTACTTAACTTTAGCTTTTTTGGGACCGGCCCTAGGGTGGCGGATTATCGAGGTGCGATTACCCTATCTTTACTTAACTTTAGCTTTTTTGGGACCGGCCCTAGGGTGGCGGATTATCGAGGGTGGCGGATTATCGAGGGTGGCGGATTAACGGGGTGGCGGTTTATCGAGGGTTGACTGTACCAAAAAGTCATAAAATTGACCAAAATATTCAAAAAAATTGTTTTTGGCGGGAATTTGAAAATTTTAAATTGTTCGCGTCACTAGAAGTCTAATGCCATGAATTTAAGATCTTTTATTCGATTTTATGATTTCTTTATCAGTAAACTAACCAAAAAATGTAAGTCTTGTATATGAATTCCGACGAAAAAGATAAAAATAACTAAACTTATTAAACAACCCAACAGTATGCTACAGTTGTTAACTGGATCTTTTCAGCAAAATCTCGGTGTTGCTAGCCGAAGAAATGCTGCAATTGTTCATTGTTATCTTGGGAGAGCGATACCTGCCTGGAGTGAGTGACTGCACGCAAGTCAAAGCCTTGGAACGAGAAATAATCCATCTGCTGTGCTCTGGTCCCAAGCCTTTCAGTCAGATTGAGAGGGTGGGTTCAGTCCTATAAATTAAAATCTAGTTTCAATATCTGAAGCAATTAATTTTTGCAGATAGTTCCCAACGAGCCAACCATGCAACGATTGTCCCTTGACTCAGCTGTTAGGAGTGTCGCAGAGTTCCGCAAATCTACGGCCACCTCAAGGTATTGAATTAGGAGTGACTAGAAATTAGTGAACTTGCTTTTTCAACTCAATCACTTTTTTAAAAACTGAACCCAAGGGTGTATTTTGGGTGCGCACAGTTTTTTGAGACAATCAATGAATTTCTTCGACTCAGAAAAAATATGCAGGGTGACCAGGGTGGCCATATCGTTTTTGAGAAAACGGGAAAAAATATACAGGGTGACCAGGGTGGCCATATCGTTTTTGAGAAAACGGGAAAAATATACAGGGTGACCAGGGTGGCCATATCGTTTTTGAGAAAACAGGAAAAAATATACAGGGTGATCAGGGTGGCCATATCGTTTTTGAGAAAACGGGCATTTGATCATGAAAAACGGCATTTATAATGAAAAAGTTCCAAAAAAGGAGCATTTTATAATTTTTACTACAGTCAAACCTGGGTTATCCGACACCCCAGTTAACCGCCACCCTCTTTTATCCGACACCATGAGCCCGATTTGGTTGGCCTGGTAAACCTACACCCCAGTCATCCGACACCTCCTTTAACCAACACCTCGTTTATCCGACACCATAAGGGCGGTCCCTTTGGGTGTCGGATAACCCAGGTTTGACTGTAATTAAGTCTTGAAACTGTCCGATGCCATAAATTTCACAGTAATGACACTAGAGACAGAAAGACGGCACCCAACGGGATTCCGGGACGGGATTTTCGACCTGGATTGAGACCGGGACCGGGATTTTGTGGACCTATTTACCGGGATCCCGGTAAAATGACCGGGATTTTAGTCTTTTTACTACTATTTCAATCGTTAACTATTCGTGACGTGTATGACTACAGAAGGAGCAATTTATTTCCTGAAAAGGCTGAGATGCTCATACTTCTCAATAAAGCTCTGCCGCAGATAAACTACTGCTATTGAAAATATTATCTTTATTGTATTTTGGTTTTTATTATGAGCGCGCGTTGTCAATAAAAACGAGGAATGTAGTGAAGTTGTCATTGACTTTTTGTTGGCCGGGATTGAGGTAAAACCGGGACCGGGATTTTCGAAATTGACCCGGCGGGATACCGGGACGGGATTTTGGGTCAAATTTTGATCCAACGCGACTGGATCGGCCGGGATCCCGTCCCGTTTCTGTCTCTAAATGACACGTTCAGCAATTAAATTTTCGGCAGAAGAAACAGAAGAAACGATCGAATCATTCAACATCCCCAATCAATAGTTCATTCAACCCACTCATATTTTTCACTAGATTTACCTTGCTTTATCACATCTTTCTTTGATAGGAAGTAGTCGAAAACATGCCTAAAAGTCCTAGCGTTAATAGCGCAGTATGCGAAAATCACACAGAATAACATTTTGAAGCAAGAAAATGCAGAAAAATGGGGCGCAAAGAGTGAGATACAGTGACAAAAAGGAGGCAAATTTTTCAAAAAGGGGCATTTGCCCCCTAAAAGGGGCATTCTGGCCACCCTGGGTGACACGAAATTTACTGCACCATTTGTTTGAAAGTTTTGTTTCAAATTTTTGAATTTATATTCATGGTTGCATTTAATTTTTGTTGCTGTGTTTATAAAGAAGTGGTTGTACAGCAGGACCGGATATCCGATAACCGAAAATATGGCGAATTTTCGGACAATCTTTTTTGCCATCTTATATAGTATTTGGCATGTGTGGGTGGGTGGGTGGTTAACGCTTTTTCACTTCGAAGGCCAGAACGGGTCGTAGATAGCGAAATCACTTTTGTCGCTAATACCATCGTGTTCCCCAGAATGTCAGCTTTCGTTTTAAAAAAAGAACAGGCGAAAAAAATGAGTTCTAATAGGGGATATACCTATTTTTATGAATGAAGTCATAGCCCCTCATTGAAATTTCGAAATACTATAGAGGTGCCGATAGGCGCCTGTGGTCCCTTGTATCCTTTTATTGAAGCAACATTTCTTCACAATATTTTTTTTATTCTAAAGCCTATGTTTCGAGAAGCCTCCTTGGTCCCCCCTGTGGATTTTAAAAAACGTATTTTCCACAGTCAGGCCTCTACACTGTGACAACCGAAAGGATTGATCCTCAACCTGTTCCCACACTTTTTTTCCACATACGGGTTTAAAATAGTGTCGAAGCCAGCTAAGGATCGAACCTTTGGGTTTGTCGCCATGTCTAGGGTAGATTATAAGCAAATATTTTTTCAAGAATCCGCCTAAGAATCCTAACTCGAATTCAAGTGCGGATGCTTGGGCGGATTCTTCCTTTTTTATCTTAATTTTTTAAACAATATCTACTTTATAAATAGCTTAGCTGGTAGCCCTGAATCTTAGCTACAAGATGGCAATAACAGAGTAATTTTTCAAAAATTAAAAAAAAAGTCATGGCTATTTCCGAATGACAAATCTAATTTAGCATCCTCAAACAGCCTGCTCATTGTGTTTTCGCCTTTAGAGCGATTAGCAAAATTGGAAATACAGTCAAATCTCGATATTCTGGCAGCCACCTCAAGTTCGTAGCACTCTAATCTCCAGATTCTACTTTTTTCTGTCTATTAGCAAAAAATATCAAAATTCTATAAACTAAATGGATTTTGCTCTACAAAATGACATTGTCGGAATTTTTGACCCTACCGAGTATACCCCCCAAATGAAATTTTTTTAAAGTGTTTCCAAACACCCTATATCAACCTAAAATCACCTCAAGAGTTCAAAAAAGACATTATTTTTGTGTTCTGGTCAATAAAAAATTGAGTCTTGGGCATTTTGAAATTTCGACCATTTGGCTGTTTTACCATGTTTTGGTCACTGGAGCTGGGCAAAAAGAGCCTCTAAATGCATTTTTGGTCAAGAGTCTTGCTCGGAATCATGTCCAAGGTAAGTAAATGCGCGCATCTCTAACCCATTAATCCCCATGTGCCTCCTTCGGGGGTGCAAGGGGGCTTGGTTGCTTGGGGTTGAGATGCGCACACCCACATACCTTAGACACCAATCACTCGATACTCCGGTAGCGCCGAATTTTTAAATCGAATCGTACAGTTCGATCGGTTCCCTTGTCAGTCGCACTATGCGGTGAGTATCTGGGTAGTTACTGACAGGGTGACCAACTCAAATTTCAAAAAAGGTGGCATTGTAAGCAATTTTTTTTGAAAATATGGCACAGATGGCACAAGATGACAAAAATGCCACTTTCATTTTTTCAAAATGTGGCAAAATTTTTGATAGGTGGCAAATGTTAGCTAAAGGGGGCAAGTTGCTCACCTTGGTTACTGGGCCAGATATCGTAATGGGAAAATGATACTATAAAAGTACTATATCTGATACAAGCTCAATTTTCAGCGGAATGTTCTACCTGAAGGAGAATCTGTTGACTGAATACAACCCGTTCTTCTACCACTACTCAAAAACACTGATCTCACAAGGTATTCATCCAAAAAAAATTGTATATTACCCAATTTTGTCAAGCAGAAGCCCGGGGCTTTTGTTAGAGGAAAGCCACGACTTAATATATACCGTAAATGTTCTAATAGAGCCCCCCCTCTCGACTTCGAGGGTCTGAATCTCGAAGCAAAGTCAATATTTCGCAAAGCTGTTCATTGCATTTTCTTAACTCCCATGAGCTCTACTGATTCTGTTTTTTAGATTTTGAATTTTCACCCAAAAATCTCGAGATTGACCCAAAATTTTCCCGATTTTCAGAGGGTTGAAAAATAGAGCCCCCGGGGGCTCTATTAGAACATTTACGGTATTACCCAATTTTGTCAAGCAGAAGCCCGGGGCTTTTGCTAGAGGAAAGCCCCGACTTTTATTATACTTTATTTTTTCAGCTGAACAGCAACAAAAGAAGGAACGTGCCAATCTAGCCAGAGAATTAATTGCTTGCCCTCCACCCATACCTCCTAAATTTAGGTATGCTATTAATAATTTTTTTAACCGAAAATTGATAATAAATACCAAGTTTTTAGTCTATTTTTCAAACCGGTGACAAAATTGGCTGAGTCCGACTTATTTGTCAAGTTGCTGAGGGTGGTGTTCGAGCGAGTAGCCAAACGCAGTCGGTTTGCTAGTGATGGCTGTTTCCACAGGTACGGTTATAGTTATTTTTCAAATTTCTGCGGTGATTTTCCAATTAGACACGGAACACGTTTCCAGCATGGGTGTCAGTACTATACTTATATAAAAAGTGTTACGACAAAAAAGTAATAAACCGAAATTTGGGCACCCAACTCAAAATCTTAGAGTCCTAGTCGAAATTTAGGTAGCCAACTATGGTTGGCAAGGGTAGTGTTAAAACGACTTGCCCACTAGTTGCTGGGTTTGACAGCAATTTTTTGTAAAATCTTCATTTTCGGCATTTCAGTATTTTTGACTATTACCGTATTTTCTCTAATAGAAGCCCCGGGGCTTATATTTTTCACTCAGCCTGTAGGGGGGGGCCTTCTATTGGAGAGGGGCTTATATATTTCAACGATTTTTTGTGGCAAAACTGGGTTGGTAAAACCCATTAAAATATATGCATACGAGTAAACTTTTTTTTATTTTGAGGGGGGTGCTTATATTAGAGAGGGGGCTTTATTTTTCACTCAGCCTCTAGAGGAAGCTTCTATTTTAGAGAGGGCTTCTATTAGCGCAAAACGGCGAAATCTACAAAACAGTTCAAAAAAATTTCTGAAATGCCAAAAATGAAGATTTTAAAGCCTGTTAAAAAGTGCTCGCAAACCCAGCAACTAGTCGGCAAGTCGTTTTAACACTACCCTTGCCAACCCTACAGACAACTTTTGTCGACCATAAAAATGGCGTGGAGGATATAAAATAAGAGGACTCATAAAATTTTATAATCTAACTTACTAGGAGTTAAAAACTTATAAGGAGATTTTAAAAAAGAGAGAAATGAAATTCTAGAGGTTCTAAAAGGGCATGCTCACGCTATTAAGGTGCCCGCCAATTCAAGATTTTTTTCGTAATTATTGGACTTCTGTACGGATTTTTCAACTTGGTTTTTTAACAAAACCATACCTAAAATTAAATTCTAAACCTGGTTTTGTTAGAAACCAAGTTGAAAAAACCGTACAGAAGTTCGATGATTAGGAAAAAAATTGACGCCCTAAAGTACTTGTATTATTATATAGTAATGGGGGTCACATTAATCTTACTGCGAGCTTCGGCTTGTCCACCTTACAGAATCGAGCTGTGTGCATAGGCGATTTGCTTAAAAAAGGCATTTTCATGTTATTCATATCATTTCTCTCTTATGTTCTCGTTCATTTCAATTGTTGTCAATGTTCTTTGTTGATGCTGTCGGTTTTTTTTAATTCCCGCGCCAAAAATTGTAATCAAAATTATTAAAACTTTTTACCCACCCTTATATAATACTGGGTATGGGCATATAGTATATAGAGAGGTGTAGCTTATAAAAAAAGTTGAACTGTATACGAGCAGAGACAACACATGAAAAAGTAAATGCAAAGGGTGTTGACCAAAAGTAAGCCATTCGAACAATAGACAAAAAATATTTAGTCCAAAGCCAAAATCGGACGTTCGAAACCAAAAATAGTGGGCCAAAGCCAAGATCAGAGCCAAAAACGAAAATCCAAATTTTGACAAGCCAAAATTTGGTTTTGCCTTTGCGTTTGGCTTTTCCAATCACTGGTACGCATACCTGTGGGTATGTGTAAGGTATGGGGGTATGTGTATATGCACTTTTTCACAAAGCAATAGAAGTTATGACTTCTAGTCTCGAACTCCGTCTAGACCGGTGAACAGGGTGGCCACGAGGTCAGACTCTAGTGGACAACGAAACCAAGAATATTTATCATCTCACGCATTACACAAAACAACGAGGAAGAAGAACATTACAACCAAGAGTATTTGTAACAACATAACTTTTTCATCATCTCTAGTCTTCATTGTTCTCTTCACCAAGCAAGAGGGCGATTTTCTAAAAAGGCATGATTGTGGAGCTTAAGAAAAAACAAAATTGAAAGCAAATTCAACATACTTTGAGCACTTCACTCTGCATAGCTTCATATTTCGATATTTCACCTTCCTTGTGAGCTGTCAGCATCGCATTCCCAGCAGTATCAGACCCCCGAAGAGCATTGAGTACGGTGTCACAATAATTCTTTTCCTTGCGAAGATCATTGGCTGCGTTGAGCTTCTGCTGCTGAAACAAAAAAAAGTTTAAACAAAAGCTGGTAGAAAATACATCAGAAGCAAACTGCTATATGAAGACGAGCGCCATTCAAAATTGCGATTGGTGCAAATAACTTTGCTGTCAGGGCAAGTTTTGCGCAATCAGACAGCCCAAAAAATTGAATGCATTCCCATAAAACTTCTCTAGGTAAACAGTCAAAATACATATTGATGTGGGAAGAGCTTATTTTAGTGGATGTCGAAAACAAAACGATGCTCGAATAAAAAGCAGTATCTAATCTGGATTAAAGCCAATTCTTCTAGATATCGAATAGTAGTGACTGATGTTTTTCTTGGCACTCTCCTGCGTCTCGCAATTTTCTCCAATGACTACGTAAACTGCTAGTTACAGCATCAAGTCTCAAAGGACAAGTCAAGCAAAAAGTCACTTACAAGATAAGAAGCATGCTCTTGCTCAATCTCCTTGTAGACCAGGTACATGTCTGAAAATAGCAAAATGTAGGCTCAAAAAGCTATCTAAATTCTTACATTGATAATAGCTGTCATCACGAGGCAACATGCTTGGCTTCAGAACGACTGGATATACCTTGCCAAGATTCTTCATACAAATATTCTCAACGGTTCTCTTCATCTGATTGAAGTCTTCTTCCTAAAAACAAGCGGATTCCATTCAACAAAAACAGTTGTTTTTCTTACTTGTAAGTCGCTGGCAATCTGCAAATTTCTCTGAACGTTTTCCGTGAGACTTTCAATCTTCTTTTTGGTGCTTTCAATAAAATCTTCTAGCGTCGTCATATTTGAGATACGTTGATACTTCAAATCTACAAAATAAAATTAGATGAATATACGTCAGGGGTGCGCATTTGGGGTGCGCATTAAATCGGAAGTTCACTGTACAAATATGTTTAATAGGTTATAAATAGCAAATTAAAAAAACAGGTAGTGGTAAAAATGTTAGATTTGTATCAAAAGACCAAAACACACAACGAATATAAAAGGGGCACAAAAAATTTGGCTGTATCGGTTTTCGGCATTAGCAGTTTGGAAAAGCGCGAAATCAAAAATTTTCGTTTTAGCATTTACCGCTTTCGACAAATTCGCTTTTCGGTAGCTTTTTTGGAAATTTTCCGTTTTCGGCAAGATAAGTTTGGGAATTTGATTTTTTTGGAGAAATGAGTTTTGAAATTTGAGCTTTGTGAAGAAATGGGTTCGGAAAATTTATTTTTCCATGTTTATCTTTTTTGAACACTCTTTCTTTGAAAGCCTTGTTATAGATTTGTCCTTGTTCTTACTTGTGTATATGTACATAGAAATCGTTGAAGCCTCGAATTTTTTCACCTATCCTCCCTTTAGGCCTACATAACCATCCTTCTGATACTTATATCCACCCTACTGATATACCCACCGCCATACAGGCCAACATACACACCCTACTGGCATAGAGTGATATCCACTTACCCCAGGGTGGCCACCCAGGGTTTTGTGATTCGGGCGGCGGAAATATCAATTTCGGTTCTAATTAACCCAATTTCTTACATGATTTCGCGTCAGAATTAGTGGTTTGTTTTTAATTTTGACTATAATTTTTCTCAGGCCATTTAGGTGGATATCCCTTGACCCTAGAGTACCTACCCCAGGTTTTGGGGTTCGAGTGGTTAAAATCGAAATTTTGGTCTTGTCAAACCGGATTTGACACAAATAAATTTTTGGATTTAAATAATTCGTAATTATCAGAGCATCTGGGTGGACGCTTATTAGAGCATGGGCGCTAATTAGAGGAAATACGGTAATTCAAAACCGGGCTTGCAAAACCCTCGGTTTTCAAAATCGACCGAATCGAAAAAAACCGACTGACTTTCCGCCACCCGAATCCCAAAACCCCGGGTGAGTACCATGTGGTAAGTGGACATCCACCTGGCTGGCCTGAAAAATAAAAATTTGGTCAAAACAAACACTAATTCTGACGCGAAATCATGTAAGAAATTGGGTTAATTAGAACCGAAATTGATATTTCCGCCGCCCGAATCACAAAACCCTGGGTGGCCACCTTGGGGTAAGTGGATATCACTCTATGCCAGTAGGGTGTGTATGTTGGCCTGTATGGCGGTGGGTATATCAGTAGGGTGGATATAAGTATCAGTAGGATGGTTATGTAGGCCTAAAGGGAGGATAGGTGAAAAAATTGGAGGACTATGTACATATACATAAGTAAGAACAAGGACAAATCTATAACAAGGCTTTCAAAGAAAGAGTGTTCAAAAAAGATAAACATGGAAAAATAAATTTTCCGAACCCATTTCTTCACAAAGCTCAAATTTCAAAACTCATTTCTCCACTCTAAACGGGGTGAACTTTTTTCAATAAATTGATTGAGCTGATACTATTATGCGGCATATTTTTATAACTGGCGCTTTCGAACTGTTAATGCCGAAAATGAACAAAGCAACAAGATAAAATCCAAGTGAAATTTGTATGCAGTCGAGTCTCAATAATATGAAATCGTCCGGAAACTCCGTGCGTTTTTCCAACGAGCTTTTTGTGACATTGTGTTTTTTTCCATAAATTGAAAGAGGGTATATACACATACCCCCATACCTTACGCATACTATGCCAGTGATTGGAAAAGCCAAACGCAAAGGCAAAACCAAATTTTGGCCGGTCAAATTTGGTCAATCAAAATTGCACTCCGATGGGTTCCGCTTGGTAATCCCACTGCCAAACATGCCAAAACCGCTCAAAACCGCCTAAAGCAGTATCGAATCACCCCAAACCAGTCTATTAGTTTTTATATCGAAAATTATGGTAACCAATTAGATGTATACCCAGGCGGATGCGAGCCAGCGACCTCGTCGATGCATATCTAGATCTGTGCAGTGTGGAGTTAACTCCGAACCACTCCGCTCCCATCTTGAATCGCTCAGAACTCCATCCAGAGTGACCAAAAGCCTTTGAGGGTTTCTAAAGGGGGTGAACTTTTTCCAAAAAATCGATCGAGCTGATACTTTCATGCAGCATATTTTCGAAACTGGCGCTTCCCGAACTGTTAATGCCGAAAATCAACAAAGCTGTCTTGATGTCAATGTGAAATATATTTGAAGAATAACAGCAGTAATACAGTCGACTCAGTAGTCTAGAGTGTTAGGTGGCATACCGGTATGAAATAGTCAATGGTCAGAATCCACTAGGAAACAAGCCAATAAAAATGGTTAAATACTATTCTTCCCAAAATTATCAGTTGGCATGCTTGAAAAATAGCAGTTTCGGCAAATAGTTTTTTGCGAAATGGTACTTTTGAGAATCATTTTACGAAGTGGCAGTTTGCAGAAAGACAGTTTTGACTGAATTTTTTGCTAGCTGGTTCTCTTGCGAAAAAGTTTGCTTGCCAACTTTTTGTTCTTGCAAACCGTTATACCGCCTTATAACCGAATCAACTTTTATTCGAGAAACAAATAATAAGCAACGATAAGGAGACTTTATGATTGATGATTCCCTCTTTTTCTTGCCAGCCCGCTCAATCAACCACACTTGAAGAGAAGAATGCTCATTTGGCCAACATTGAAGTAGAGGAAGTGCTTAGTCTCGTGAGTCACGTAAGATCCGAAGTTCTTGCCCACGATACAATGCCATGTCGGACAATACCTGTAAAAAAATGGATGAAGCGGGTAAAAATGACGCGAAATCATACTTTTTGTCAAATTCCTTCTTGATATGGGCTGCGATGTCCTTTTCGAGATTGTTCCTAAACATTCATATTTGTAATCGAGCCATTGTAGAAATTTTAAACAATATACTTCTCCACGGCTTGCTTCGAAACTTCAATGGCTTCTTGCTGCATTTCCTCGCTCATATCAGCACCTGCATTAGAACGGGTTAAGTGGTTAGGATTTTTGAAAAATAATTACTTTTGATCGTGGCCACCTTGAGCTCGTCCATCTTTGTCAAAAACACTAGAAAACAGGGAATAATAAGTGATTTTTATCATAATAAATACTGAGCTGATGAGAAAAGACGAATTATGTTGGTCTTTTTATTGATAGATAGATATCTATCTAGTTACTGAAAACCTTTTTGCTTATTTCAGGGCGCGAAATTAAATCAAAAAAATTAAAATAAAAAATAAGATTCATCAACTTCGAGCTGATCGACAACCCCCGAAAACATTAAAAGACCCGACCCCGAATAGTACAAGAGAATAAAAACCCCGCCCCGAAACCCGCCCAAAGATTTTCTGTGTCTAGTATTTTTCAACATCTATTTGGAGGGTGCCACCATGAAGTGTGTATAACTGCGTAAACTTCCGCTTGTTAGATTACAAGAACTTTAACCTTAAAAACTTTAACCATATTTTTAGAGCCCTTTTCCTGACTGCAATGGCTTTGAATGAGCAGCAACAGTCTTTCGACAATAGCGAAGAGTTCAATTTCATCAAAAGAGCTGAGCAAGAAAACCTCCTCAATCTGATGACCAAACTGCAAGGCCGTCCAGAAGTGGAAACTCACGCTGACCTACTCTGGTTGACCATCCAAAGGTACTGCAATCTAAGGAACAGTCTGAGTCAAAATAAGGGTCAGGAAGAAGTTAGGATGGATATAGAGCCCGAAGTGGATGACAAAAACTCAAAAGGTCGCAGTGCTGCCAAGGCTCAGGTGGCTGCCAGGAAGAGGTGGGTTTTGTTGGAATTAGAAGAGTAAAATAAGAAATGTTAAACTTTAGACAGCTGGCCATGGAAAGGGTAAGTATTCTCGAGGGTGTAACACCAGCATGTGCCTACCCAAAAATAGGATAGGAATCGGTTTTTCAGAGCTAAGCTGAGATTAGAGATGACGACGAGATAGAACCAGTCTCGTTCCACTCGGTTCAAATTTCGGCCAGTCTCGCTAAATCAGAGTCTCGCTCGGTCTGTAGTAAAAGTTCCTATGTAGGATATGGGTGAGCCAAAAAGGACCGCCCGGAGACCTGCATAAAAAAACTTTTACCTGCATACCTGCATCTAGCGGCAATTTTCCTTGAAATCAGGTAGTTTCTATAAGAGATTAGGCCAAAAATCAATGGCTTGGTCGAAGAAGGGATAACCGGCGGTTTTGAGAGGTTAAACTAATGTTAGGCAAATAGCCGGCCATTTTGAAATCGTCCATATGGCCAAAACCCACCCATTTGCACAGTCATTTGTTTCTACCATAAATTTCCACAATTGTAAAATCCACCATGACCACTAAGTGAAAGTGTTAGTCAAATGGATGGCCATTTTAAAATAGATAGGCAATATTTCGCCATATGACCATCACCCAAACTTAGGTTAAACGCTCTCTACTTGATATAGAAGACCGTATGAATTTTATTTGATTAAAAAAATCACGACGAAACCAGCATAATATCACCCAGATCCGAGGGCTGGTTTTACATCGGGACTCAACTCTTTCAAAAAATGCCCTATGTAACTTCAGATGAAACAACTGCAAAAGTCCTTCAAAAAGATGTGTGTCAACACAGACATCACAGACGATTCAGCAGAAACAAACACAGTCATGGATGATGAAGAAGACATGGGTTTGTGTGCCGATGATGATAGTGAACAAGGGTTGGTATTATCAAAAAGTAGATATGACTCACATTTGTTTTTTTAAGGAAAATACATCACAATGCGGGATTTCCTGTTTGCTGTGGTCCAAACCAAACTGTAGTGCAGTCAAAAACCCAAAGAAGGGTAAGTAAGCATGCAGTCATACTACTCATACTTCTGTTAGTCTGTCAGTGATCCGGACTCCGAGGTGACGACTTTCGTTCATATAGCACGAAATCGTCTTAAAATGTTCCGAAATTATTTTAATTTTTTATAAAACTATGAATTGTGATGAATCCGATGATGCTGAGTACACAAAAATCGTCGCCCATGCACCCAAAAGGTACGATTATTAAACAGATAACTGATAACTAAGGCTTCGGGGGAATAAGTAACACGAGAGACATCAACATTCAACAATCACAGTTTTATTTCTAGAATTTTCTAACAGGGACACATACAATCAACATTTGAGTAACAATCTGTAGTCAAGAGGAGCTCATGGAGAAATCACATATGACGAATATTCCCAATGTTCATGCCTGACTGCGAGCTGAAAAACTAAGCAATATATCTGACACCGTAGCTAAAACCGAAATTAAAGTCAGGGGCGAAACACTAGACTAATTAGCGGGATGACTCGCAAGCCCGCCGAATTCCTTAACTTCAACTTTCCTCATGTAGCTAATGTGAAAGCGCCAAAACAATTAAAATGCACTTACGCTCCCTTGTTGCTGCCCATCTGAAGCCCAATAACTCCTGCTCCAGCTCTCAACTGCTCTTCTGTCCAAGTTCGCTTCTCACCGACTTCGCTTTCTTTCGGTCCAAGGCCGGGCTTTCCAAACGCCTAAAAATTACGTTGTAAATGTAGGACAAGCATGATAAAAGCAACCTTCATTGACTTGCGAGCAAGAGCCATGAGACAGACGAGCACAGCGTTGGGATCTTGCTTCTCGAAAAGGTCGATCGTCTGGAACAGCTCTGATTTGTCCATGTGATTGCCGGCAAAGGTAAGGAACAACTAAAAGAATGAAATATGACCAAAATACAAGTGAAACTCAACTAGCTCAGATTCCCACATACAAGGAAGGGACCCTGGCTATTCATGAGCTTTATATAACTCTTATTAATACAAGCTATAACAAAAAATGATACCGAAATATTTTCCATCTTCTTGAAAGCCATAGCACCACTGTTGATCTTCTTGACTGAGCCGGGAGCCAGAGAATTAGCCAACCTAAAACAATTGGCCTTGTCAGACAAATTCCTGATCACATTTTTAGTTCCACAATAACTTACTTGCAGAGAACTGTGCCATCCTGAAGGACATCCGTGAAGTTGTCGACATCTCCATTGGTTTCGAACGACTCTCCGATGAGATTGGAAATCCACATGAGAACTTCTTGCGCAAGTACCGGCTGCAAAAATTGAGATTTTAGGAATAGTGAGAAGGATGAGAATAAAAAACCTCAAATTTGTCGAAAATTTTTTGCTGAGCATCAGCTGCAATTCCATGCTTTGTAGCTCGTTCGGTCATTGTTTTCTTTTCACTTGAAGCAACTAAAATGTTAACAATAGCCTTAACAATAGCCTATAGACCAGTGTTTCCGAAAATAACACTTAAAGCTTTGCATTCAACGCTTGACACATACCTCTTTTCATATATTTTGTTTTCTTATCTCAGATGTTTTTACACCAGATGTTTTGTAGCTGAAATTTTTCTCTATCGACTGAGTGGTCAAACACACCAGTTAAAAATAATTTTTGACAGAATCACACCAAGCGTTTAAAAAAATCAAGTGAAATCAAAAAAAGAGTCAGGATTACTCTTATGCTTTGGAACATTTCATTGCTGCAAAATTCTGCCTAAAACAGGAAAATGTCAAAAATCTAATTTTGCACCAAGGGGGTGGACAAGGCAAAAAAGTCAAAAATTGTCGAAAATTTTTTTTCTCTGGTTTTGATGCCAAGTGGCAGCGCCCGTAATTCTAAGGTGCTCTGCGAAAACAGAATTTCGGTATCGCGTCAGGACAGAAAGTTATGACGGTTTAAAATCAGGCGAATTTCTTGCGCCACCCTGTATATGTTCAGTGTTAAATGCAAAGTGTTAAGTAATATTTTCGGAAACACTCCTACCGGGTATGACATTGCGAGATTAGATTTTTCTTTTGCAAATCTAAACACGTGCAACAAAGCATTGCACGCAAAAATAATTTGACACTCAAATAAACATTCACGAAAATTTACGTGTAAGTGGCAGTGTTCATTGCAGAATTCTCCGCAGAATTGATTTTACCTATTTCCGTCCGTAATAAATTTTTTTTCTCAAAAAGTACAGCCAAAAAAAAAGTACAGCCCGGTCCTAGGACTCCTAGGCTAGGAGGCTGATCCCGAAGTAAAGTAGTTGCTTTTGCACTCCCGTGGGTCACATGTTAGCCCGCAACTCCACAGCTATTAAAAAATCAGATTATGCTATGTAAATATTTTTGGCTATAGGTGAAAACACCCGTCAAATTATGTAAATCTCCCGTGAAAATAAATGTGAAAACAAATTGCAATAATCACAAATTAAAGCGTAAGTGTGTGACACTTTTCTGTGCTTGTTCTGCGAAGAATCAACATCCGAGCCAACCTCGTCAATCTGCATGAATTCATCTTAGCTTGAAGCTGTAGACATCTAAAACAGCGGAAAAGTAAATTAAGAAACATAAAAAAGGTCAATTTGACCATAAAAACTCGCTGTAAGCAAAATTTTTACAAAAAGGACAATAAACAACAAACATGGCAAAAATATGGCAAAATGTGGCATATTTGAAAAACATGGCCAACAGTCGAAAAACATGGCAAATGCCATGTTTTCTATGCATTCTGGCAACCCTGGATATGATATTTTTTGACCTCAGAATTTTAGTTTATCGAACCATAACTGACTTGTTTAACCGACACTCGCATTTCGCCCGATGAACCGACAGTCCTCCTCGTTTTTGTTTTGACTTAGGCGCAGGGTAGGCCAGCATATGTTAGGACGGACTCAAACCTGTTCCCCAAACTACGAAAAGGTAGGAAAAACATGTTTATATTATACAAAACATGCCCTTTTAAAAACACTTTCGTGTGGATACTATGTGCTATTTTTACGTCCTAGATATTACCATCTCCTTAGCACTAGTTAATTACTTAGGTACAACACCCCTAACCACCAGGCCTGTGCTATCATTCGGGGGAATTCTTCGGAGAGCAGGCGAATCCCTCTGCTTCTAGCGTCTGGTGGAGAAAGAGAAACAAAAAAATGTTTTGAGTACCACTACTTGGACACTTGGTGTACCACAGCTGAGATAGGTACACAGGTTAAGAGTTATGCGACCACACTGGCGCCACTAGTTCTGTCAGAAAATGTGTTTTCGAAGGTTGCGGTACCTTACAAGTGGTTAGTGAACCCGGGATAGGTCAGTTCGCGATGAAGCCAATTCGCGAACTGGCCGTACACCAGTGTACCTTTAAGTTGTTGGGGTACTAGCTAGTAGTTATAGTAGCAGCCAGTTAGGATGGCCGCCAGTTGTGGGCCGCCAGTTGGAATGGCCGTCAGTTGGGGGCCGTCAGTCGGGATGGCCGTCAGTTGCGATGGCCGCCAGTTGGGATGATCGCCAGTTGGGACGGCCGCCAGTTGGGGGCTGCCAGTTGGGATGGCCGCCAGTTGGGATGGCCGCCAGTTGGGGGCCGCCAGTTGGGGGCCGCCAGTTGGGATGGCCGCCAGTTGGGGACCGCCAGTTGGGGGCCGCTAGTTGGAATGGCCGCCAGTTGGGATGGCCACCAGTTGGGGGCCGCCAGTTGGGGGCCGCCAGTTGGGGGCCGCCAGTTGGGACGGCCGCCAGTTGGGGCTGCCAGTTGGAATGGCCGCCAGTTGGGATGGCCACCAGTTGGGGACCGCCAGTTGGGGGCCGCCAGTTGGAATGGCCGCCAGTTGGGGGCCGCCAGTTGGGGGCCGCCAGTTGGGACGGCCGCCAGTTGGGGGCTGCCAGTTGGGGGCCGCCAGTTGGGGGACGCCAGTTGGGGTCCGCCAGTTGGGGGCCGCCAGTTGGGATGGCCGCCAGTTGACCCTCGTCCAAATTTTACACACGCAAAATCCACGGTCCTTTAAAGTAGAATCTCGCCCACCTTTTTTTAAATAATAAGCTATTCTAGGTGACGTGCATTTGGTGCCAAGAAGATGAGATCCTCTCTTACACCAACCAAGCCATTGTCTGCTCTGGGTTCATTCAGAAGTCAGACTTTTTTCATATTTCAAATGATTACACAAAATTATCATCTCCTTTCAGTTCTCGCATATTTTCCAACAAAAGCAGTGCCCACGCCCAAGACTCCTCCTTCAAACACACCTATTTGGGTGAGGTGTCTTCGCCCAGCAAAAGCTCAGCTATATTCTGTCCGATAAGCATGGACGAGGGCGTCCATATCTCCACTTGCTCACATACTATGCACAGCAAATGCTACAATACGTAATTTTTTGATAAAAAATGTGTTTGAGACTTGTCAAAAATATGCCGATTTTTTTGGATTTTAGAAAAACGGGCTCTATATGTGTTCGCACTCCTCCCGAAAAAAAACTGCATTGGTCCCCCCTGTTGTTGTTTTTTTGCAATTTTTTGAAAAATTTGCCTTCGTCCCCCTGTCGTTTTTTTGTAATTTTTTTCTATTTTTTTGGTTTTACTCCACTGATCTTATTTGTGATCCATTTGCAGAACACGAATGAACACGAATGCCATGAAAATGAATGTGTTTGAGCATATTATTGATGTTATAAGTTGCATGGTGTTTGAATAGTTGTGTGATGTCAGAATTTTGTTGAAAATTAAAATTGTGGAAAAATTATTTAAAAAACGATAGCGGGGACCAAGGCAAATTTTTCAAAAAATTGCAAAAAAAACAACAGAGGGGACCAAGGCTGTTTTTTTTTCGGGAGGGGTGCGAACACATATAGAGTCGAAAAACGGAAAAAGGCCTACGTACCAGGGGCGGAACTATTTTCTTTTTTCGGATCAAATTGAATTGTTGCCCCTAAAGTCTGAATTCTTGCCCCTTTTTATTATTTCTTGCCCCTTTTCAAGAATAAAACTGAAATCTTGCCCTTTTCTGAAATTTTGCCCTTTTCAATCAAAATCGGTTAAATTGCTCTGATTTGACGCATTCGACGAAAAAATCGGAGCAATTTACCCGATTTTGATTAAAAAAGGGCAATATTTCAGCTTTGACCCTAGTATAGAATACCCCCCTTCAAAACTTATGCCTTCCAAAACTTAAGTAAAGAGCACCCAAATATATGTTCCAGACCCCAGAAAAGTGCGTAAAACACTTATTAGTCACAACTTCCATACGTTGGCCTACCCCTAAGCCTAAGTAAAGAGCACCCAAATATATGTTCCAGACCCCAGAAAAAGTGCGTAAAACACTTATTAGTCACAACTTCCATACGTTGGCCTACCCTAAGCCTAAGTAAAGAGCACCCAAATATATGTTCCAGACCCCAGAAAAAGTGCGTAAAACACTTATTAGTCACAACTTCCATACGTTGGCCTACCCCTAAGCCTAAGTAAAGAGCACCCAAATATATGTCCCAGACCCCAGAAAAGTGCGTAAAACACTTATTAGTCACAACTTCCATACGTTGGCCTACCCTAAGCCTAAGTAAAGAGCACCCAAATATATGTTCCAGACCCCAGAAAAAGTGCGTAAAACACTTATTAGTCACAACTTCCATACGTTGGCCTACCCTAAGCCTAAGTAAAGAGCACCCAAATATATGTTCCAGACCCCAGAAAAGTGCGTAAAACACTTATTAGTCACAACTTCCATACGTTGGCCTACCCTAAGCCTAAGTAAAGAGCACCAAATATATGTTCCAGACCCCAGAAAAGTGTAAAACACTTATTAGTCACAACTTCCATACGTTGGCCTACCCCTAAGCCAAGTAAAGAGCACTCGAATATATGTTCCAGACCCCAGAAAAGTGCGTAAAACACTTATTAGTCACAACTTCCATACGTTGGCCTACCCCTAAGCCTAAGTAAAGAGCACTCGAATATATGTTCCAGACCCCAGAAAAAGTGCGTAAACACTTATAGTCACAACTTCCATACGTTGGCCTACCCTAAGCCTAAGTAAAGAGCACCCAAATATATGTTCAGACCCCAGAAAAATGCGTAAACACTTTAGTCACAACTTCCATACGTTGGCCTACCCTAAGCCTAAGTAAAGAGCACTCAATATATGTTCCAGACCCCAGAAAAAGTGCGTAAAACACTTATTAGTCACAACTTCCATACGTTGGCCTACCCCTAAGCCTAAGTAAAGAGCACTCGAAATATGTTCCAGACCCCAGAAAAGTGCGTAAAACACTTATTAGTCACAACTTCCATACGTTGGCTACCCCTAAGCCTAAGTAAAAGCACTCGAATATATGTTCCAGACCCCAGAAAAAGTGCGTAAAACACTTATTAGTCACAACTTCCATACGTTGGCCTACCCCTAAGCCTAAGTAAAGAGCCCAAATATATGTTCCAGACCCCAGAAAAGTGCGTAAAACACATTAGTCACAACTTCCATACGTTGGCCTACCTAAGCCTAAGTAAAGAGCACTCGAATATATGTTCCAGACCCCAGAAAAAGTGCGTAAAACACTTATTAGTACAACTTCCATACGTTGGCCTACCCCTAAGCCTAAGTAAAGAGCACCCAAATATATGTTCCAGACCCCAGAAAAGTGCGTAAACACTTATTAGTCACAACTTCCATACGTTGGCCTACCCCTAAGCCTAAGTAAAGAGCACCCAAATATATGTTCCAGACCCCAGAAAAAGTGCGTAAAACACTTATTAGTCACAACTTCCATACGTTGGCCTACCCTAAGCCTAAGTAAAGAGCACTCGAATATATGTTCCAGACCCCAGAAAAGTGCGTAAAACACTTATTAGTCACAACTTCCATACGTTGGCCTACCCCTAAGCCTAAGTAAAGAGCACTCGAATATATGTTCCAGACCCCAGAAAAAGTGCGTAAAACACTTATTAGTCACAACTTCCATACGCTGGCCTACCCCTAAGCCTAAGTAAAGAGCACCCAAATATATGTTCCAGACCCCAGAAAAAGTGCGTAAAACACTTATTAGTCACAACTTCCATACGCTGGCCTACCCCTAAGCCTAAGTAAAGAGCACCCAAATATATGTTCCAGACCCCAGAAAAGTGCGTAAAACACTTATTAGTCACAACTTCCATACGCTGGCCTACCCTAAGCCTAAGTAAAGAGCACCCAAATATATGTTCCAGACCCCAGAAAAAGTGCGTAAAACACTTATTAGTCACATATTCCATACGCTGGCCTACCCCTAAGCCTAATGGCTAAGCCTAAACTTGTTGTTCCAAAGGGTAGTCTCAACGATTTTAGAAGGTCTGATTTGGGGGCTTTACTATACAGATTCGTCAGATTCTGTTGTCTGTCTGTGGGTCACACCGAATTGTTAGGGGTGTTCCGCTTTTCGCATCAAACATCTGATTACACCATTCGACGCAGCGTGGTCGATTTACTTGAGTGAAAAAATGCGAAAAGTTGGGGTAGACCGTCTCAAAAAAAAGTTATGGCCACTTGAAAATTCCCAAAACCACAGGGGGGACCAAGGCAATTTTGGGTATTTTTGGATTGCCTTGGGGGACCAAGGCATGGTCACAGGTTCAAATCCTGGTGGTAGCATGCATCAATTTTTTTACGTGTATGCCCCACGCAGGTCCTCGGCGCCTACGAATAGCCACATCTGTGGCAACAACATCTTCTAGTATTCTATACTAGCGCCCAGTTTTTTTTTGAAATTTGAAAAAGGGGCAAGAAATAATTAAAAAGGGACCCTAATTCAGACTTCAGGGGCAACAATTTAGTTACGTCCTTTCTTTTCTCTCATTTTTTATTCTTCTGTTCCATCCCTGTTACCGGCAATTTTTTCGAAAACATAATACTGATAAAAATTATTTTTTACAAACTCAAATTTTGCAGTTTCATTGACTCTGTGATTGCCCGGGAAAGATTAAGGTGAACATCTTTGATACACCACCAATAAATCATTTAATCAAGCAAATGTTTTAGACCACGTCAACAATCCCTCAATTCGAGAATGATCAACCACGAAGCCGGCGAATTCTTGTGTCCCTTGTGCAAACGGCTCAGCAATTGTGCCCTACCCTTCTTGCCTGTCATTGAGCAGCAGGAAGAATTGGTGGAGTAAGTCTCTTTGATACAATGGTAAAATTTTATAAGACCTTTTGGCATTGGCATTGCAGAAAAACTCCGGAATCTATGGAGACCTTCCAGAACTGGCTCTCCTATACTACTGCAATTGTGGTGGAACCTTTGGAGGGAGGCACTCCGGATGAGTCTGAACAAGACCGCAGACGGTAAATTATTTTAAAAAATTGAGTTCAAAAGCAGGCAAAACAATAAAATACAGTCAACCCTCGTTTATCCGGCACCCCCAAAAGTTCGTTCCCGCCTTGGGTCCGACACTTTCTTTACCTCAATTTTCGAAGTCTTTTGCCAAATGTGATTCGCCAGTCTAGTCTGAAATATCGCAAGGATTCTGTTTTGCCGGTCGTTTCCAAAATTTTTAAATTTCGTCATGAAGACCCGCGAACCTCGGTTATCCGGCTACCCTTTTGAAAATCAGGTGCCGGATAACCGAAGTCCTGGTCTTTATGGCAAATTTAAAATTTGGAAAACGACCGGCACAAATCACTGCGATATTTCGACTAGACTGGCGAATCACTTTAGCAAAAGACTTCGAAAATTGAGCTAAAGTGTCGGACAAACGAGAACTTTGGGGTATAAACGATATTTACTAAGCCTAAACTTGTTGTTCCAAAGGCTAGTTACAACGATTTTTAGAAGGTCTGATTTGGGGGTATTCTATACTAGCGCCGGAAAATATATTTTTATGAAACTACTTTTCGTTTTTCAAAACCATTAGTCTCTCACTTTTCGACATCACATCGAGCCAGTTGATAGCTCATCCGAAACTAGAGATTCAGGGCTACATGCTGATCCAAAAAATTAATTTTTCAATTGTAAAAACACTGAGAAATTATTTATGTATTTACTGCGGCAAATCAATTTTAGCCATTTTTGTCAATAATGCTTTTTGTGTGTGCATTTTAAACTTGAGTTTTATGAGTTAGCTGATATAGAACGCAATCTTGCATCAAAAACTGTAGAGCATCCGAAGTTGCGTAACTCGTTCGATCAGTTCAAGCAGCGTTGGGCTCGACTGGTCTAAAAAGAAATCTATCAACGAAAAATTTTAGTGAATGGTTCAAAATTTTGAAAATTTTTTAAATTGAAACCAGAACGAACACAAAAAAATAAGGACGATACGTAAAAAGTGCCCACGTTTGGGGAAAAAGTGCCCACGTTTGGGGAAAAAGTGCCCGCTTTTTGTGAAATAGTGCCCGCTATTGGATATACCTGTTATATTCATTATGCTTTATATAAAGCGTAATTCTTGAGCTAAAACCGCAGCATTTTGTAGCAAATGGATGGTATATTATACGCTCGTCAAAAATATGCGACTCAGTCCTTATTATAGAGGAGTTTCACAGAAAAGCGGGCAATTTTGAATCAAATACATTAGTGCCACCAAATGGCGTGAATTCGCCACCAAATGGCGTAAATCCGCCACCAAATGGCGTAAATCCGCCACCTAATCCCACTCTTAACTTTTGGTGGCGGATTTACGCTTTTTGGTGGTTGTTCAAATTTGGTGGCGAATTCACGCCATTTGGTGGCAGATTTACGCCATTTGGTGGCAAAAATGAGTATCAACCGCAATTTTTCACAAAAAGCGGGTGCTTTTTCCCCAAACGCGGGCACTTTTTCGCCTTTTTGACTAAAACGAAAACAGCGGGCACTTTTTCACATAAAGCGGGTACTTTGGTACTTTTCCGTTTTAACCAAAAAATAATTCGAAAACATTATTGACCAAATTAGGTTGGTCCTGCGCGAATGCAAATTGCTGTGCTTATCAAGTTGGCTGGTCCTTTAACTTTTTCCATAAATTTAAGATCTTCCTCCAACAGCTCTACCAGTGAAAAATCTGCAACGCCGAGTTCTACAGCCGAAGTCAAAGAGCCGTTGACCGGTGTCTCTGCTGGCCCCTTTTGGAGAATTACTTTGCTAGACTTTGCGGACTTGGAGGATCCCTTGCTGAGAAAAACAGTGCTGCAGCGCCGCTTTTTCCACGCTTTGGCACGACTGCAGAGTGGAACACCCAAAATAGACACCGAGGCAGTGGGCACAACCAAAAGATACTTCGGCTTGAGGTAGTGGTTTTTTTTAATAAAGTAAATGGTGTCTCCAGTGCAGCAACTTCAAATTGACGACTTATTTGAATTGATTTTTTCCACACTTGAAGCAATTTTCACACTAGGGGTCATAAAAGTAAACCTGTAAAAAACGTTTCGGCGCATCTTTTTGTAAATTTTTTTTTGATTCATGCAAATTGCATCTGGCTCCTTTTTCCGTTTTTTTTTTCAATTTCGCGCATTTTTTATTTTATTTTTTTGGCTGTTTGTTAAACACTTTTAAATAGGGTTGGCAACAGTTAACTCGACGATGGAAAAAATTGACTTTATTTTTTGTTTTTATGTGTGTTTTTTCACAAAATTTTGAGCATGTGAGCACGCAACAGAAAGCCTAGGATAGTGACCACACATTGGTATAAAATTTTGACCCCTAGTATAGAATACCCCCAAACTTAAGCCTCCCAAAACTTAAGTAAAGAGCACCCAAATATATGTTCCAGACCCCAGAAAAAGTGCGTAAAACACTTATTAGTCACAACTTCCATACGTTGGCCTACCCTAA